>JAQGAS010001150.1:0-24731 GCA_034686365.1 Pachymerium ferrugineum | reverse complement strand
ACACCAGGAAGGCGCTGCAAAACACTCCAGTCTGCCTTGGTCTGCCGGTCTGCCTGGTCTGCCTTTTAGTCTTACCCTCTACAAATTGATCATCTGGTCAGTGTTTGATTAAGTTTGATCTTGTATTCACATTTTAGTTCATTTATTGGCCATATCTATTTCCAAATGTAGGTAAGTAACTCTCATGATTTTAAAATGACGAATTTGTTTAATGTAGTTGATCACAATTTGATTTGATACCTAGTGGTAACCGACTCCTAATTGATCATTATCAAGGTTAAATTTGATAATTTATTCTTAATAACAATTTGATAACTGTGAGGACAAATTCTCAATTTACCGCGTCAATAATTAAAAACTGAAAAGTTAATTGTATTGCAGTTGATCAGCAGCTGCATTCAAATATTAAACTAAACAGTGGCATAGGTGAGTTTAGCAACACGTGACGTCATTAGTCATGTCCACTGGAAAAAATCAGTTAATATATGAGTCGTCACAGGTTACAAAACTATCACCTAAGCCACAGTTTAGTTTATACTTGAATGCAGTTACTATTTGATAACTGTAGGTATTTTACAGTTATGAAATTTAATACAGTGTACTAAAGTTTCATATAAATTAGCCTAGGCCATGGCCTATTAGGCAGGCTGCTTTTTGGCACGACACCTTACTGAGAATCAATTAAATATTTCTTCAACTGATTATTAAATGTTAAACACAATTCATACATTCAATTCTACTGCACTGACATATCTTGCTTTCTAAATTAAAGTCTACCAGTGTTAAAAAATTCTAAACGGAAAAATCTTTCCCTACCTGCCTTTCAAAATTTTTTTACAATAAAAATAAAAGTAATCAACAAGTCGTACGGATAGTATTCAGAGGGAAAATTAAATTCTTCGTTAGCAAATACGTGGTTAGGATCTCGTGTCAATTTTCCAAGTGCTTTTAAATCACCATATTTCAATAAATAGGTTCAAAATTATATAAACTTACGTGTTATCCAATCAGTATATTGTAAACAAAATAGCCTCTTGTAAATAATTTTCAATTCTTGTATGTAACTGTTCAATATTGATAACCAAGCGTTTTTTGCCTTGAACTGCTATTATTTACAACATTCTTACATTAAATCAGGTTTAAAATTTCTGTGAGTAACTTAAAAAGTTTGTAATTTCCAATGAGAAATAAACTGTAAAGAGCTTGTAATGTGTCAAGAAAAATATTATTTTGGAACTTGGAAATCAGGGAAATAGATTTTAAAACTTTTCAGACCACTTGTTTGGGAGTGGAGGTAAGAATATTTTGCTATCCTTTATCTAATTTGATTAACATAACAAATAATGGATTAAAATACAACTTTTCTGTGGAATAAATTCTATTTACTTATTTATTATTTCATGAATATCACTAAAAAATTTTCTATACTAAAAATTTGGCGCATCACACTTAATAAACGTATGCCCAGATTTTGTAATACACCACTGTCTGTCGTATGCTATGCTGGACAAAAATTAACCAATTCCAACTTCCTTAATACGAAGTAAGGCACGGTTAAATTTTTAGTATAAACCTTGACTGTTTTTTGTGCACATTCCGTGCATGTTTAAAAGTGAAAAAAAATGTTTATACTTAGACTCTCAAGTAAAATTACAAATTATACTTAAAATCGCGTAAAAGTTGCAGAATTTTCAAAAACACTTCTTTACATTTAAATATGGTGACCGGTATTATAAAATTATAAATTCGGGTTTTTGCCTTTATTCACTCATTATCATTGATGTGCCCCCCCCCCCCCCTCCTCCCCATTCTCTTCCTGAATAGTGAGCTGAAAGGTCAGCTGTGGTCTGCATTGGTCTGTGTAAACCAACCGACAAATGAGTTGCAATCTACATTGTCTGTAGTAGTCAGCAAAAGCCTGCATCTTAGTATGACCAGAAGTACTTCTGGCATGACGACCTAGTAACTATAACCTACGAAGAATGAAAAGTAGGTATAATAAAAAAAACTGAACTGGGCTTAATTTACCACATGAAAAAATATTTTAATTTTCAGTACTACAATTTAGTGTTAAAATCACTAACAATAAGTCATTCTGTGAATGAATTTATATTTACAGGTAACGTTTTGTGATTTTTTTAAATATGTAATACCTATACAGTTACTAATCTTTTAATTTGATTCACACGATTACGTGATCGCCAAATTTTAACAGTATGATCATCACTTGCTGTAACCAACATTTCGGAGTCAACAGGATTAAAAGCCACTGAATTTACAACATCATTGTGAGGAAACCGGGTAAGACAAATCCCATAATGTCGATCCCATAAATAACCGTGTTTGTCTTCTGCACCACTAAAGATTCAAAGCATAGATTAAATTGTTTTGCAAGATTGATATTACGTTGTAAATTACGGCATTTCACCTGGCTACGAAATCGTCACAAACGTCTAAAAATATAAAAAAGCACTCGTCATTTGGGGTGTAAGCCTTATGCGAGCGCAACATAAAACCGACTTCTTGAAGTGTGCGTAAATCAATTACACGTATGTCAATTTCTTGGGCTATTGGTGGAGGCTTCATAGGGTTTTCAATTACGTAGTCTTTGGGCCATGGTCTGTTATTGACATATAAATATCTGAAAAATTCAAAATTTTTAATTGGCAACCCTTCCAATAACGTCTTAACACTTTAGCGCTTAATCAGACCATGGAGCGTTCTGGATGATATTGACTGCTTTTATCATTTTAACCGTATGTTATTCTACTGCCCTAAGTGTCGTATTTGAATATTTATTTTATGGAAAATAGCAATCTCTTCGCATGAAGGTGGGTTTTCTGAACTTGTGTTACATGTTTACGTTGCATTAAAAAAGCGTTTGCAAACTTCGTGTAAAACATGGATGCAGGTCCATTTAATGTTCCACAATATTGCATTTACGGCAAAATAGTTACACATACTGGTGTTCCAAAAGTCGCGTACCAATGTCCATTCCCTTTTTCTTACTGCTTTGCAAGTAAGTGTTTCCGTAATAGACAACAAAACAACAAACTTTTACAAAGTCAGCCGCATATGCAGCAAAAGAAACGAAGTTGGTGGGTGAGCGACATTTGATAACTCCAGTGGGTGCTTAAGGCAACACAAGATACACCTAGACAACATTCAACACTGTTGTCAATTTGGGATCTTTTTTTGTGTATAACTACTGAAAGCTCAACTTTAATGCAATTAACTACTACTGCACCTGCTAAAGTATGTAATAACTAAGTACTTAACTTACAAGTGAAAAATATTTATCTTATGAACACTATTTTATTCTTCATCCGAGATAAATAGGGGCAACTTGTCTCACTGTACTTATAGTTTTCGCAATTCGCAGCCTGGCCTATAAGGGTCATTTTAAAAAATCTGCCCAACTGAAAGAATAGTGCCTGACATGAAGTCTCTGTTTCCATCCAATCGAAAACTTGATATTACAACGCGTAGAAAATTGAACGCTCTTACTCGTGGAAAACTCATGGCAAAAAAGCGAAACTATTTTTGTCGTACCTGCCATTGAAACACGTTTAATTATTTTATCTAATATAATTTTCGTTACCTGTGATCGGGAGACAAAGCCATTCCAATAATGTGCCCATGCAAATCAATCAGATGGTCAACTTTATCAAACATATGCTGCACACTTGTTTCATCTTCGTAATCAGGTTGGTCATTCGATTGGTTAATTAATCGTTCTTGTTGTTCCATTAATCGATCATTTAAATTCAAATTGATTTTATCCCGAAACATGAACGGTTTGATTTTCTTGAATCCTATCTGATGAGGTGTGTACGTTTTAGATCCAGTTGTAAAAATTAAATATTTTTCTCTTGGATCCAAAACTGAACAATCGCCTTCTTGTGGGTTCCTTTTTCTTGACTGAGAAGCAACTACTACATCCGGATTTGCAGCAAAAAATGCTGGCATTGATGTACTAGATGAGCTAATTGGGTCACTTAATGCGTAGTCTACATCTTCGACATCTGAATCGTCATCCTCCCAATTACTTTCTAATAAAATTGATCTTCCTAGGTCAGATAAGTTGTCTGGATCTGTGATTCTTCTTAAACGCTTACTTTTAGAAAATTTACTTCTAGCTGAATTTTCTGTTCGTGCATCTACTGAGCTTGCACGGTGAGCCTCACAATTAAGATAGTAATGAGAAACTGGATTCCCACGAACGTGACTAACACTTTCCATGATCATCGGATCATCTTCATCAACTTTTTCTTCATGGGGGCCACAATTTGCTACAATGATGGTTCGTACTGAGCTGGCATTTTTGTTGTAAAATTTAAATAATTTTGTTACTACAGCTTTGTCTGGTGTCTCTGTATCTTGATAGGCATAATTCAGCCATAAGACTGAACTGGATACCATATGGCCTAACCACAATAACTGGCCTGATAGGAGGTACATGTCGTTATACCATGTCCCGAATATATCGTATGGTTTATTTACCACTTTACTTTGATATTCAAATTCATCTGAAATAAAACAATGCTGAGATTAGGAGAGCATTTTATGAACTTTTTTGAAAATAAAAAAATCTTTTTGCCAGCACTCAATGACAGCAATCAAAACGCAATAAGACGTATTCAATTTAAATTAAGATATATAATTGTTTGATTTATTATGCGTTTTAATTCAATAAAGCTCAAAACAATGATTCCAAATTTGCATGTCCAAATAAAATATTAGTTTCAGTAAAGGCAAAGATTAAATTTTCGTTTACTTTTTAGAATATGGAGGACGAGGAATTTTTTTTAAATATTTGATGTTCAATGAGATTTTATGGTGATACTCGGCTCTTCGGGATATAAAGTGCGACATTGAAAAAAAGCAGAAATCATTTACAAACCATCAATACTGAATACGGCGATTTCACCAGTTGTGCTGTGTAGTCCTGAATGTACTCCTGATACAAGCAAAAGTGTATCACTTTCATTAAATTGAGAAAATTGTGTGTACTTCCAGCCATATTCCTTCATATCGGCGGTGTATCGAAGGCTTGCAGGATATTCAGAATTCCAGATCTGGAAATTAATAGATGAATTACGACATCATATGTTATACATTTCGATTGCCAGTGTTATTTTTAAATTTTGATAAAAATGAATTTTCCTGAAAAATTGTCAAAGTTTAACGGCTGATTTTGGAAAATGGAAAATTCGTTTAAAGTTTATAGTTTCCATTTCCGTAATCTTAACAGGTTTAATACGTGATAATAGTAACTGCCTAAGTACCTTAATAAAACCATCTTTTGAACTTGTGGCGAACAAATCTCCACTGTGTGAGAAGCTAACGTGTAGAACTTGGTCAGTATGATCATTCAAGATTTCCGTTTCGATCATAGGAGTGTGATATTTTAGACGTTTGTACTCTTCCATCCATGAATATTTACCAGCTTTCTGTGCAATCGATTTAGATATTTTCCAATCATTGTAAAATAATTTCTTCCATAAAAATTGATCATGGGACACTCGATGCCAAGACTTGCAGCACTGCGCACATCTTAGTAACTCAAATGATTCGAGGAAAGAAAATATATGTAGAATCAAGGAATCAGGAAGCAGCTGCCATCTGCTGAATGACGATATATCCGAAGTTGAAGCTGACTGAAAATGTACATATGACATTATTTTAAAAGACGTTCACTGTATACTGGTTTACATACTTTTTTAAACTTAAACATAGCTAACTTTGTCAATCAAGACCGGTAAACAATATGCTAATTCGAGCTTGTGAGGTTACAAGGCTGCAGTTTTATATTTGAAACGAATTGCTCAAGTGTTACTTCATTTTGTGTCGAGCTTTAAATAATCTGTATGATCTGTACCTTCGAAATTAAGATTGTTTTGCGTCGTAGAATTCCTCTGAAGATGAGCGGAAGTAAAATAATAGCCTCCCTGCAATGAGAACCTCTGGCGGTAAAATGGTAAATGTTGACCTTGAGTACTATACTAGTGATGAAGGTCTTCATTCGCCTTGGAAAAGCGGTTAATTTTAAATTTTCGTATGGTTAAATTCAAATATGCCGTAAAATGAATTAGAATGACTTAATAATAAAAACATAACGGCTCAGATTTGTTTGAGATTCAAGACGAGTTTCTGATAAAATTCAAAATTCGGATTATAGTTTACACCAGATTTAAATTACACTTTCAAACTTTAAACGGTTTGAAATTTTTTTTTATTTGTCGCAAAATGATTCTTAAAACTCAAAAACGTACGTAATTTTTTTGTTTAAATTTTTTTATGAAAAATATGTAAATCAACACTGTCATTTATTTCAAAACAAACTTACTGTAATTAAGGTAATTTCCTTGTAACTGCAATCCCACCAACACAGTTATCCTCACCGCTACCGACCCCTAGTGGCCACCACCAACAACATCATTAAGCTCCAAATAAGATTACCAAGCTCTTTCATCTCACTTCATTCTGAGCGCAACTACCACACTGGCTGCTCGAGGCGTAACATGCAGCTTAAAGTCATGCCTCCACGATGCAATCTGCTATTTTTCCTTCTGTTCATTGCTCTTTACCAAGCAAACTCACAGAGAAGCTTGTCAGAAACAATGGATTCTTTTTTTGGTGCAGATTCAATCAGTTCGGCGTCCGTGTCGAAGCCAACAAATCTTTTTGTAGCGTTTCCGCTCAATTTCAAACCCCGGGTGATAGTTACCAATCGCGGCCATCCGATTCTTGACGAACCCGAACCTCCACCTGTTGAAACCCCACCACCAAGACCCCGAACACAGGTAATTTTCTAAATATAAGTTCTACATATTTTTATATTAAAAATCATGAATTTTTACTTAAGAGTCTAACTCTTTGAATTAAATTCATTACTTAAGTCTGGTCAGGCAGACTAAATTATTTCGGTACGACTATCCCAACTACCCAGCTTAACCAGTCACTATTTAATTTTATTTCTGAATTCTATTATAACTTTCTTGTGCTATGAACTAAAAGTTACCTGAAAATGATTTCCCCAGTAGTACCTGAACTCATTAAAATCAAGTTTTATTTTGTTCAACCTGATTTAGAACCACCAGCCTCACTACTAATCCTGACGTATTATTTTTCGATAAATAAAAATTATTACTGGTAAAATCCAGAGAAAATTGAAATGTCGGTAAAAGAGGAAAGAAATTCTCAACACGTAGAGTCTTGTAACCTGAATCTGCAAGCATTGCAAAGCGGGAAAGCAAAACTCACCTATTTAAATGTGGAAACGTTCATAAACAAGCAACATTTTTTACTTATATTTTTTATGCTATTTAACTTTTAATTAAAGTAGTTCTTAGTCAGCAGTGCAATGATAAGTTTGTATAAAACCTTGTCAGATTATTCATTTTCCAAGGGTAACTACGACTTTAACGAGTCATTAAAAAATGACAAAACCTATTTGAGTCATTGAATCATTTTGAGGAGTAGAGATTTATAAAGTTGTAATCAGACAATTTATGACGCTAACCAAATTCATTTTTATTTTAGTAAAATTAATAAATTAAACGTGTAAACTAGCTTTTATATCACTTTTTAGCCTCAGATGCATTTTGTAGTTTGAAAGTTCAGATGCAAGTGGGCTTCCTACGACAACGTCTAAAATCTAATAAGGTTATAAACATAGTTCAGGTTAAGATATTATTTAAATTACTTTCCGTATCGGCCTGATGTGAATTATATATTAAAACTAAGTTTGCTGCAAAGTTGAATCACAACAGTCATGCAGAATTGCAGAAAAATATCAAAAATATAAATAAACGTATCGTAATTACTGAACCTACGATTTATGGACTAACCTAACAGATTTCATTTCATGCAAATTTTCATGAATAAGCTTATATTTTAAATCGGTCCGTGAAATGTGCATCTAATGTATAAAGAGAAACAAAATCTAAGAATAAAAAATTTTCTTGCAAAAGATTTTCTAAACATACTTAAAACTAAAAAAAAAAACAAATTCGAATTACTAGCAGCATTCAAATATAAAACTTAACATGTGACGTCACAGGTTTTAAAACTCACCTAAGCCAGAGTTTAGTCTAATATTTGAATGCAACTACTATATACAATGTACGTATCTAATGAAAAAAGTCTCAAATCTTCCTGAGATTGCGTTTTCACTGTTTCAAACCCGTTTTTTAAATTAACTAGGATTACAGGTTGAAAAAAGGAAAATAAAAAAATTGAACAAAATTTACCATTGTTTTATTAACCCAAAAGCAAAACGTATCATGGAGACTGTTGGCTTGGGTAGGCATTTAATAGAGATTAGGCAATAAAAAAAACTTACTTCCTATTGGAAAAATTAGAACACACTTTAATTACCTATTATTTTATAAATTTAATGAAAAACACTCAGTTTCTTATATTCTACAAAATAAACAAAATCTTTCTGTAAGATAGAATCTTTGTGTTTTTGAAGAATTTTTATTAATTCTTCTATTACACAAACCTCAACTTTACTGCGTATTCCCAAACCAAAAATAATTTACAGTTTTCCACCAGTCAGTCAAAACAAGACTTTTACCAATTGGATTTATCAGGTTATTAACCTATATGAAGGTACATGACTCTCAGAGTTTTGCATGGAGTTTCTATGTCAATATTAATTGAGAATATATTTCATGAAATACAAATAATTTTTTAGCATAATTAGAAGCAGACTACTAAGACAATTCGAAATTGCAATTTACCATACAATAGGCATTAAAAATTAATTCATGTCCAAAAAAACATGCAGATTGTGTTAACATTTTTTTAATTCAGGAAATAAGTACTAAAAATAGAATATTATTGTAATTATAGTATTAATGTTTGTAGGACAACGTGGGTAATCAATTTCCTGTAAAATATTTAAGATATGGGAAAAAACTTCTAAGAACATAACGGCGTTTCTGAGAAATGTTCTCAAATGTTAAGCTAATTTTATAATGTGCATTTTATTTTAAAAAAATTGAGCTGTAACTCTTTTTAAATGGAAATGGGTGTTCCCAGTAGTTAAGCTTTTGTTTTGACACTCAAAGCACGGAACTTAAACGATTGTCTCTTATTATGTGAAAGTGGAGGTTATTTATGCGTTTCTGGGGCATGATTTTGAATTTAGGCCACAGCCCTGGGCGGAGGACACCTCGCCCACTTGCTTAAGCGCATGCCTTGTTCTCATACAAACGAGTTTTATTCGTTTTTGAAGGGCCACCATTTTTTTTACAAGGGCAACTACATTTTAAATTAAAGAATCAAACAAGAAAAGTTTCTGCTTTGACTACTTGAAAAACGGGGCGTGGGACCACGAACTAGTTGTATGAGAAAAATAGAAATAGAAAAATGGACGAGTTCAAGGATATGTTGGTATTAATTTTGTATTTTAAGTTAAACAATGCACTTATTTACGTTTTTAAGAATATTTCTTGCAGATATTTAATACCCAGGTGTATTAACCTAAATATTTAATTTGTGTTTCGCATTAGTGATTTAATAACTTAACGTTTGATCGATTTATTCAACGCCTGAGTCGCTTGAAGAAAGTATTGTTTAACGATAAGTTACAGCTGTGTGCCAGGCATTTCCAGGCGTTACGGTTCGGAGTTAAACGACATTAAAAAATTTAGTTACACATTCTTCTTAAAATGTGACCTATTAAAAATAAACAAAGGAAGATATGAAAAGAAAATAAGTGCGAAGGATGCTCCAGTAAACTTACTTTCAATGAGTCCACGGGTGTTTTGTTTTGTTTTTAATAGGCAATTAGTAACACAAAAAAAAACTCAAACAAAAACTAGATTGTGAAAAAAATGATCTGTGCAAGCGAAGTAGGACTTTCGTTGCCCTGCTTATTCAGTGTAGCTTTCGTTTCGTAGTAGTTTGGGCCCAAACTGTTAAAATTTTGCCTTACTATTTAATTTCAAAAATTTAATGTATTTTTTTAGCCTAATTCTGCTTACAAGCAGCAAATCACAATTAGATATTTGTAATAAAAAATTATTTTAAACAGGACTGGAAACATTCTCATCTTTGCCAAATTTCTACAAAAACATTTAATCTATTTACATTGAGTATCTCCTGAGATACTCAAACTGTTTCAAATCTCAAAGGCTTTTCCAAATTTTTGAAAAAAAAAAAAAAAAAAAAAAAAAAAAACAAAAAATATTTAGGCACCCCAATGAGTAAAACTTATTTCAAATTTATTTATCGTATACTTAAGTAGATAATTCTTAGTAAAAATGATAAAAGTTATTACAACAGCAGAAACTGTGTAAAATTAAATGCAATCTATGCTAATCACAATTTCGAATGTCTACCGACATTAACACACAGTTTCATGAGTTACCCCAATATTTATGTTATTCATACTTCAATAAATGAAAACTGACCATTCGACAGGATCAATTATCGTAACAACTCTAAACCGCATATTAATATTTAAAAAAATTTCAAGAGTATCTACACTCTAAAGAATTCATCTCTGATTGGATTTGTAACAAAACATTTTAAATGTAAATCAACCAAATTTTGGTTGAATTAAATTTAAACACAACAGTTTAGTAGAGTGTACCTTAAAACCTAAAAGATCTTTTTTGTGTCGTGGTCATTTTAAAGTTGAAGTAGATGTACCTTTAAAAAAATATTTGTTATTTCAAACGTTTGGTTCTTTATTATGTACAAAAGTAAACACGAAGGCCATGGCCTTGTTAAAGAAATATATTGCACCTCTCCGAAGGTGACCTGGAATTACAGTTGATTTAAGTGAAATTTTTTTGAACCTAGAATTAGCCATAAATTTTTTAAATACAAAAAAAAATGGAAAATACATTTTCGCGCGATATCGGTCTTCAATAGAAACAAATTTCTCTTCGAAGAATGTCAATATCTGAACAAGTTTTCCAGGTGTCATTATTGGAACTAAAAAACATGAAGAACTTGTCCTGAAAAATACTATCTTTTTTCTCATAAACTCATCAATTTTTTTTACTGACCTCTGTTCGCTTATCTCCATCTTAGAATATTTTATAAAATAAAGTAGGTTGATGTACGCCGTGATGGAATTGGAATTAAAATCAAATATTCTGATACGAGGACATCTTCAATATCAAAATGTCTAAATGACATCATGCTGAAAAGGCTCTTAATCTTTATTAATCTAGGCGTGCACAACTAATTTTTAATAACTTCATTCTTTAATTTATGTAACTTGAGTTTTCGGTTTTCATTTTATATGTATCTGTAGTTAATACTGGGTTTTAAAAATAAAAGGCTAGAACTTAATCTCAACTTTCATGAAGTTTTACTGTGAAATGCAAGAAACTTTCCAATAGTGGAGTAGTTTACATGTTTAAAGAATTTTAAAAATCACTTTCACTTGGTCATGGGTGTGGTTGGTTTCAGTATTATTTCCGGTTATTTTCAATAAATTAAACAATCATTGACAGTTACATCTGATGACCTCTATTTCGCATGTAGACACTAAAATATTAATCGATTCTCGAGGGTTATTAGGAAATAAGAAAAAGCTTGACTTGTATCGCATGGCACGTGTAACTTGGCGATTTTCTTTTCAATTTTTTATAAGATTTTTTTATGAGTAATTATCCTTGTAGTTTTTTTGATCTACTAGCCTAGTTTTAGAGGCCATTTCCGCTTAGAGAAAACAAAACCTTACATCTGTCTTTTTCCTTTCGCTCGTAGTGTATGACCTTCCAAGGGCGTCAATGTGGAAAGGTATTTCGACTCACATTAAAATGTAACAAGAACATTAAGCAAAATTTCAAAAAATCGAGTAATATCATCATCGTACGTTGGCTTAAAATATAATTACAGATTTCTAACTTGCAAAACCTTTATCCGATATACCCTTAAAGGAAAAAAAAATCTCATTTTTTACCACTTGTGGACACTCATAAATTTACGCACTGTTACAGTTTGTTTTATAAATACAATAAGGTAAGTAATCTTCACAGTTTCTAACCGCAAGTTATTGTACATGTAATGTACGTAAAGAACTGGTATCATAGTTCGTACGATTTCAATTGATATATTTAACGCATCAAAGTTGTTCATTGAAAGATTAGGGAATAAATGTACTTTGGGCATATGTAATATAGTTTGTAGTGCATATGTGGATAGTTTTTTATTCCCTCGGCTGCAGAACACTAATTGGCAATTTTTACTTCTTAAATAACCGTTACCAGGTTAGATAACTCATTCGCTATTGCTCTATTAGCTCAGAAAATTGTCATTAGGACGTTTGGCGTGGTTCTTAAATTAAATGTATTGAGCTAGCTATGTGATATGACTTGAACTTACACGATGGACTTAATAACAGAACACATTTACATTAACTCACCCTGACAAGTGCAGATACAATACTAATGTGTAAAAGGATATACACTCATAAAAATTAGGTCGCCAATTTACTCCATTATGTAGTTTTGGACTTGTCCCATTGCCAACTCCAATTTGGGAGAAAGTCTATCCCTACCCTAGCACAGGTGAGTTACACAACTCCTCAAAGGAGTAATGACAATGAACACCCTATTGGAGTTTTACTACTACCTGACGCTTACTCCTGACACAGGGTGTAACATTACACCTATAGCATGGAAAAGTGTCGAGGTATCCCACCCTTGATGACATTTTAAATTGAGTGTGTTTAAATAGAATAATACGTGAAGGAGTAGAAATACTACACAAATTAAAAAAATAAATGGTTCAGAAGAGATGACTTGAACTCAAGACCAGTTGATTAATGAATAATAGTGTACATACACTTATGATTACACCTTGTTCACACTTTTAAAAGTGGAATCAAAAGTGATATGCACATCATACATCTTTGGTTACACCTTTTGTCAGTTTCAGTTGGGGACAAGATCAAAGCACTTCATTTCTAAGAGCAAGGATAATATTTAGGAAACCAAACAATAGCACATTCACTCCCTCAGGTATTGAATGCATTCTAATTCCATCGCACTTAGGATCTTAAATTGACTCAACAATTTAATATTGCTATTTTTATCAGAAACTTCACTGCAGCAATTGTTTTCTCACTGAATGGCTTACGGAGTTTGCCCAATAAGTCTGCGGTTGCACTTGCGTTTAGCATTGGACACCTAAACTTTTACATCTTGAAAGTTATACCCTTCTTAGGTGTAATGAGATACCTCTTTCATAAACATCTTATTGAATAGAAATGCTTAAAGGTGTTTTGATGCCCTTGGTGGCATAATCCGCAATTGTTGTTCATGCTTTATCCCAAACTTGTACTCTAAAAGATGCCAAAATAAATACAGGCCAAAAACACTTCTATAAAGGAGTTCATTTTCACCAGTCTACACCATTTTTCCACAGTGATGATTTGTTCCATGGGCAAGAAATATGCAAACTTGATTACAAAATAAATTAAAATAATTACATCAAATTCAATCAACTATCCAAAAATGAGTGAAATGCCCGACAAAAGTGAACCACTTAAAAATACAAACCTCCAAATGAACGATTAAACAATTTGCATCAGTATTGCACAATTTAAACTAACAATTTATAAGGATTTAGGCCAAAAACACAAGACATTGATGTTTTAATCGCTCGCGTCGTTTGAGATGCGCAGAAGACCAATCTTCGGTGCAATTAAAACATCTCTGCCTTGTATTTCTAGCCTTATATACCTGTACTTGCAAATTTGTATTAGCATTTTTATATTATGTGTGCACCCATAGGATAATAGTTACATCTCAATGCCGGATGTACCTTTTCAAACCTTCTAAGGTACGGCACAATTTTTATAATACACTCATTCTATAAAACGGTCATAGTTAGAGGCAGTTTCAAGACTACAGCTATCTTTTACATACCGTAACTTAAAATGTAAAATCGTCGTCACCCACAAAGTTTTACTCTCACTTTTTTTTACCTTTTCATACCTTTTATATTGTGTATTAAAAACAAAAATCTTAAATCAAAAGCTGCTGGCTCAGTCTACTAATGCGTATTGCCCTACTAGGAGTCAAATCAAACAGAAGGGAGAAACGATGACACTCGCCTCTCAGTTTTAGATGACCCGATCCAAGCGTAACACTGGTCACTGCGTAACCGGTATGGCATATGCGCTACTCATAAATGACGTCCTGAGAAAAGTGAGCTTGCAGCAACTTGTGAGTGATGCAATTACAGCTCGAATAGGCAGACCAAATTTCTTGACTGATTTTATAAACTTTCGACTAACTTATGTCACCCCAAAAGTTAAAAAACGTGGGCGCAGATTAGATACTGAAATGACATGCGGGTTACTAAATTCTTGTGCATTTTAAAGTCAAAATTAGTTAACAGCTTATAGTGCATTTAATGATCAGTTGTAAGATAAATACTATACTTATTTATTGTTCGGAAACCATCCGAACTTTTGCCAACAAAGCTGCACCTTGCATATGCAATAAAATTGAATTTTTTTTATTTTTTTTGGCGATTGCATTTTATTATAGTAATTCAGGAATTCACGTTAGTGTGAACAAGATCCAAATGTAGTTCATATTCAATCAATCTGGATATTTTTTTTCATTGTGGTATAAAACCATTTTCAGTTAATTATTTTAACTATTCTCATCTTTAGTTTTAGGAATGTGGCATTTGAAAGGATGATTTTTAAATGCGATGGAAAGCCAACGTCAATCAATATAAAATGAAATTAACGTAAAAAGGTTACCAGGCTATTATTTTATAGTAACTTGTTAACTTTCTCCCCTTGTCCCTGAAGTAAAAAAAAATTACCTTTGTTGCATCCTTCAACCCACGGTTTGTGCACCCTTCCAGCCATTAGCCTTTCACAGCAGCTGCCCAGTCCTCGGTAGACTCTATAGATACCATGAAATAGCTGAAATAAGGTCGAAAACTGACTTATAAATTTTCAACAGGCACATAGACTTTAACAGGCTAAAGTTTAAGATAAACCTGAAGGTGTCAGTAGGCGATTATATGGTAAAACCTGTCTTTGTTTAACCGACTAAAAATCTTTATTTGAGCCTTATTTTGTTACACGCGCGCAATACGAAATAAATAATATTGTAAAATATCTACCTGCATGAATTATGTAATAAATCTAATTAAATAAAAATTAGATTGATTATGATTATTAATTAATTCCTATTGTGTGCATATCGTACACATGCATTAGGGATAGGATCAAATAACTTTGAAGTATGTGCTTCCTAAAATATTCGAGTAATTATTGTCAGAAGTCTTCAACATTGCTAATTGGCGTGCTTTAACTATCATCTTGTTACCTTATTTGTTAACCGGGCTGAAGTTGGCACCACATTCAAATTCCTGGTTAGTGTACTAGCTTGGACAGTGTACTGGTTTGGATAGTGTACCGGCTTGAATAGTATACCAGTTTAAACAGTGTACCGGCCTGGACAGTGTACCGGCCTGGACAGAGTACCAGCCTGGACAGTGTACCGGCCTGGACAGTGTAGTGGCCTGGACAGTGTACCGGCCTGGACAGTGTACCAGCCTGGACGGTGTACCGGCCTGAACAGTGTACTGGCCTGGACAGTGTATCGGCCTGGACTGTGTACCGGCCTGGACAGTGTACCTGCTTGGACAGCGTATTGGCCTGGACAGTTACCCACTTGGACAGTGTATTGGCCTGGACAGTGTACTTGCCTGGACAGTGTACTGGCCTGGATAGTGTATGGGCCTGGACAGTGTACCGGCCTGGACAGTGTATCGGCCTGGACAGTGTACCGGCCTGGACTGTGTACCGGCCTGGACAGTGTAGTGGCCTGGACAGTGTACCGGCCTGGACAGTATACCAGCCTGGACGGTGTACCGGCCTGGACAGTGTACTGGCCTGGACAGTGTATCAGCCTGGACTGTGTACCAGCCTGGACAGTGTACCTGCTTGGACAGCGTATTGGCCTGGACAGTTACCCACTTGGACAGTGTACTGGCCTGGATAGTGTATGGGCCTGGACAGTGTACCGGCCTGGACAGTGTATCGGCCTGGGCAGTGTACCGGCCTGGACAGTGTACTGGCTTGGACAGTATACTGGCCTAGACAGTGTACCGACCTGGACAGTGTACGGCCTGGACAGTATACCTGCCTTGAAAGTGTTTCCACTTACACAGTGTACCCACTTGGACAGTGTGCCAGCTTGGACAGTTACCCACTTGGATAGTGTACAGGCCTGGACAGTGTACCACTCTGGACAGTGTACAGGTCTGGACAGTGTACCAGTCTGGACAGTGTACTGGCCTGGACAGTATATCGGCCTGGAAAGTTACCCACTTGGACAGTGTACCTTCTTGGACAGCGTATTGGCCTGGACAGTTACCCACTTGGACAGTGTATTGGCCTGGACAGTGTTCTGGCCTGGACAGTGCACTGGCATAGACAGTGCACTGGCATAGACAGTGTACTTGCCTGGACAGTGTACTGGCCTGGATAGTGTATGGGCCTGGACAGTGTACCGGCCTGTACAGTGTATCGGCCTGGGCAGTGTACCGGCCTAAACAGTGTACTAGCCTGGACAGTGTACTGGCCTGGACAGTTTACTTGCTTGGACAGTGTATCTACTTACAAGGGAAGTGCACGAATAAGACATTCAGAGATTTGACCAAACGTTATACAAAATGACTAAGTAAGGCTTCGTAATTACTATTGTCAAATATTTCCATTTTTCAAGTAGTTTCCCTAAAGTAACCTAAATGTAAACATGGGACTCTTTCACAGGTAGCAAGGTGTAACATGGCAGGCTCAGTAATACACACATCACATGTTGCTAGGATACAGTCCAGGATTAGGTAATCCTACGGGCTGGGGGCTTTAGTATTGGTTGCGCCTGATAATACTAAAACCCCCGCTCGTAGGATTACTTAATCCTGGACTGTATCCTAGCAACATGTGATGTGTGTATTACCGGCCTGGTCAGTGTACTAACCTAGACAGTGTACCAGCCTAGACAGTGTACCAGCCTTGACAGTGTACTGGCTTGGACAGTATACTGGCCTGGTCTGTGTACTGGCCTGGTCAGTGTAAATGCCTAGACCGTGTCTGGCCTGAACAGTGTACCATCCTAGACAGTGTACTGGCCTGGACAGTGTACCAGCCTAGACAGTGTACCAGCCTGGTCAGTGTACTAAGCTAGAGAGTGTACCAGCCTAGACAGTGTACCAGCCTGGACAGTGTACTGGCCTGGACCGCATAACCGCTTGGATCGTGTAACCGCTTGGACAGTGTGTCTGCTTTTACAGTGTATGTGCTTGTACATCGGATCCACTTAGACAGTGTACCCGCTACTGTCCACTACTGTACCCGCTACTGGATAACTGTCCAGGCCGGTGCACCCACTTGGAAAGTGTACCTGCTTGGACAGTGTACCGGCTTGGACAGTGTACTGGCCTAGACAGTGTACTTGCCTGGACAGTATACAGGCCTGGACAGTGTACCGGCCTGGACAGTGTACTGGCCTAGACAGTGTACCGGCCTCGTCAGTGTACCTGTTTGGACAGTGTTTCCACTTAGACAGTTACCTATTTGGACAGTGTACGGGCCTAGACAGTGCACGGTCTGAACAGTGTACCGGCCTGAACAGTGTACTGGCCTGGACAGTGTACCGGCCTGGACAGTGTACCGGCCTGAAGAGTATACCGGACTGGTCATAGTGTATCCGCTTGGACAGTGTGCTTGGACAGTATATCTGCTTGGACAGTGTATCCACTTAGACAGTGTACAGGCCTGGACAGTGTACCGGTCTGGACAGTGTACCGGTCTGGACAGTGTATGGCCCGGACAGTGTATCGGCCTGGAAAGTTACCCAATTGGATAGTGTACCTGCTTGGAGAGCGTATTGGCCTAGACAGTTACCCACTTGGACAGTGTATTGGCCTGGACAGTGTACTGGCCTGGACAGTGTACCGGCCTGGATAGTATACGGGCCTGGACAGTGTATCGGCCTGGACAGTGTACCGGCCTGGACAGTGTACCGGCCTGGACAGTGTACCGGCCTGGACAGTGTACCGGCCTGGACAGTATACGGGACTGGACAAAGTGTATCCGCTTGGACAGTGTGCTTGGACAGTATATCTGCTTGGACAGTATATCTGCTTGGACAGTGTATCCACTTAGAGAGTGTACAGGCCTGGCAGTGTACCGGTCTGGACAGTATATCGGCCTGGAAAGTTACCCACTTGGACAGTGTACCTGCTTGGAGAGCATATTGGCCTGGACAGTTACCCACTTGGACAGTGTAACGGCCTGAACAGTGTACCGGCCTGGACAAAGTGTATCCGCTTGGACAGTGTGCTTGGACAGTATATCTGCGTGGACAGTATAGCTGCTTGGACAGTGTATCCACTTAGACAGTGTACAGGCCTGGACAGTGTACCGGTCTGGACAGTGTACTGGCCTGGACAGTGTATCGGCCTGGAAAGTTACCCACTTGGATAGTGTACCTGCTTGGAGAGCGTATTGGCCTGGACAGTTACCCACTTGGACAGTGTATTGGCCTGGACAGTGTACTGGCCTGGACAGTGTACTGGCCTGAATAGTATACAGGCCTGGACAGTGTACCGGCCTGGGCAGTGTACCGGCCTGGACAGTGTACCAGCCTGGACAGTGTACCGGCCTGGACAGTGTAGGAGCCTGGACAGTTACCCACTTTGACATTGTATCAGCCTGGACAGTTACCCACTTGGACAGTGTGCCAGCTTGGACAGTGTGCCAGCTTGGACAGTGTGTCAGCTTGGACAGTGTGCCAGCTTGAACAGTGTGCCAGCTTGGACAGTGTGCCAGCTTGGACAGTGTACTGACTTGGACAGTGTGCCGGCTAAAGTATAAAGTGTACTGTTAAGAAAATTAATATTATAGCAAAAAGAAGGCGTTTTTCTGCATTTATGGGGGACTTTAGTCTCAACATGTGGCCAGTTACAATTGTTATATTTTATTAAAATTGCAATAAGTTTTCTTATTAAAAATGACCCATTTCATGTCTGGAAATATGCTCTTTTTTCTATTAAAAATAACATATTTCATGTCTAGACACATGCTTACATCGAATTTAATAACTAAAAACAGTTACCTTACATGGATAAATAAATTTTGAGATTTTATTTAGGGGTCCTGATAGAAGGCTAACAATGAATGTGAATGTGGTGCCAACTTCAGCCCAGTTATTTGTTTGAAAAATGACAAATTTTTTTTACAAAAAATTATCCTCTATCAAAGCAATTGCTGATCTAGCATGTTGGATTTGACAGATCGTTCTTTATTTTTGACTCTTTAGAGAGGTGGTGCAACGGCCTGCCAATTGTTATCACTATCGTTATTTTAACAATGTATTATGCTGTAGATTAGCGACAACGCGTATTTAAAATAACGATAGCGATAATACATAACGTTTAGCGGGCCGTTGCACCACCTCCCTAATATCTAGATAATAATGTTTGCTATTTCAGAAAAATTTTGGAAAAATGCTTGTTTTCTAGAACTTTAAATAACAATATTTTAAAACTTTTGTCCAAAAACAAATGGTCGAATTTAGGATTTGGCGTAAAAACATATTAGTGAGATATGCTTTAAAAACTACATAGTGACGGCATAATTATTTGATAGATTAGGAAGCTGCCATATGTTTTCTATTTCTTTCTTCCCCTCCCCCGAATTGTGATAAACTCGTAAAATCGTAGTGTTATATAAGTAGCACACGCCAATTTTGTAGGCTCAATACTAACAATTGACGTTGTCGTGTAAACCGCCAGCACTATTGGTGTACAAAGCCAGCGATATTGATATCCAAGGTAACACCTGAAGCATTAAATGTTTACACACAATGCCAAGTGTTAGTAAGACTTATTGAGTCTAGTCAATTAGTGTCAATTAGTGTTATATTAACACTACGATTATATGTTATATTACACATTTTTTATCAAATTGTTGCAAAAGTTTATCAGATGACTTTTATACAAAAATATTAATAAAATAATATTTTTGTAAAGTTGTTAATTTCGTTAGCAAAGCGACTAACCGAAAGCTAGTAACAAATATACAAACAAAATGTTAGTAATTAACTTCAGAATGCACAAAAAGTGGGTTGAAGGACACAGTAAGGGTAATTTGAAACCGTTATTTTTTTATTTTTCCATGAGTAAGGGGGAAGTTACCATACTTCATAACAAATTCATAAATCTATTCAAAAACAAAATGGCTTAGTAACTCTTTTAGGTTGTTTTCATTTAAATTGGTTGATATTGATAGTTGATCAAAACAAGCTGGTAGGTCGTTTAATCTCATTTAAAAACTATCCTTTCAGATACCAGTTACTGATTGTAAAAGGTCAATTAACTTTCAAAACTGTGTCATTTTCTTGTTGGTAACGAGGCAAATTCGAAGCACTCATTAAAATAAACGACTTCAACATTTTTCCAACGGCTATTACTCACTTATATTGATAATTTTATGGCTGGTAAATAACATCCTGACATAGCTCTTAGCTATGTCAGGTTTTTGGGTGTTTCCCAAAAGTCTATCGCAAATTTTCAAATCGTAAAAATAAAAGATTATTATTTCGGCAAATTTTTATCTCATGTAAAATGTAGTGACACAATTTGATGGAAATTAGATAACAAGTTAATAATACAGTTTTAATCGTTGTGTTTATTCTTATTTTCACAATTCAACGTGGCATATATATATATAAACCTGGATAAATTTTGTTTTACTACCAAAGACCCATCTAAATATATTACATAGGACTGCTGGTTTAAAATTACTGCCAAACGTTAGGTACGTGAGGGTCAACCTCCCAAGAAGTGGTAGTGAATGCTGCTATCATATTTGTGGTTCGCCAATACTGTGGAAGATCACACTTAGAAAACGCGATAGGTAATGGCAACAGAATTTATAATTTATTTGGTTGGCCACACTCTACACTCAAATAAATAGAGGTGTAAAATAGGTGTAAAACCTTGATTTCCTCCCTTTTTTATTATTAAATTTGACAACCCATGGGGGCTATTGAGTATCCAATGATTGACCAGAGAATAGGTCACATGTGTAAACAAAAGGGTGCAGTTTGATTAGTCGAGCTATTGTATCTTGACCAAGGTAGTATTTTGTACTTCCTTCTGCAGTACTATTTTACTACCTTTTTAGGTGCTTTGTACAAGGTAGATAAATACACCTACAAATAGGGGTTCCATTATACTCCTTATAGGTAGCAAAATGAGGACAAGTATTTTGTACCTTCAAAGGTACAAAAAGAGGTTATGAAACGACCGTTTATTTTTTAGAGTGTAGTTATATCAACCAATGATTTGGTCTTACCAACCAAATACGTTTGACGCATGGGCAGTCTATTTAGTAATGCCTACAATTCATATCTGTTACCACGAACTGCCTAGATTATGGCTGACAACCAAACTTTTTGTTCACACAATTAAACTAATTAGTTGATGTAACAAAATTGGCCTGGTAAGGTCAACCATTCAAAATATTTCCATAGACAAGTGGCTCTGTGTTGGATAAACTAAACAGTATGTGCCACATTGCAATGCAATTGGGTAGGTACTATGTGATATATGTAGGATCCCTCTAATATGAATATTGTTGCTGCTGAATAATAAAGTTGTTATCGTGACCAATATGTCTTTCATAGCCAGCAAAGTAAGAAATTATGATAACTATGGCCTATTAGTTTACGTAAATGGTTAGGAAAAAAATTACCCCTCTGTGTGTTTTTGCTTTAACTGTAAATGCAAGGTTGAAATTGCCCCGTAAGTGAGTATCTAATATGTGTACCCCTGACGGGCAAGGTGCCTAAGGTGCATAATCTAGTTCAGAATAAGTCGCAGGTTCAATTCTCTCTAAGGTTAAAAATGCTATTACAAATTTTTTTTAAATCACGTGTTGAATACACCCAATTGATAATGTTTAATGTGACTAAACTTTACTGCATGTATAATCAAATGATATAGCAGATATAACTTTTACCAACCCTTAGATCCAACTAAATAACAGGGTTGGATTCTGAAATAAGTGTGGTTGCAGGAACCAAAATGTATTGCAGCTGTAGTATATGATGCAAGTTACCGTGAGCAAACTGATATATAGTGCAATATCCTATGTTTTAATAGTGACAATCAAATTTTGGCAACAGTTTGATGTAGTATTCACAACAATGTGTCTTGTTGTCTCTGAGAGAAACGAATATTTTGTTTCTGCCAACCAAAATATGGGTTGGGGTCACCATTACGTTTTTAAAGTACAGGACCGTTTTAAAACACGTTAAAATCGTGTTTCAAAGCAGTTGAAGATTTCTGAAAAGTTAATTTTACTTCAGATAGAAATTTGAGTTTTTAAACTGTTAAATTTAATTATTAATATCATTTGATGGCTGGGGATAAGAAGTGAGGTATGGTTAATGACAAGGGAATAGCTGCAATGCAAAACGAATTTTTAATCTCCATTTTAATGGTATAAATTCCAGAAAGCACTCAAGTGAAGTTAATGAAATGCAAAATGCATGAAAAAAATCGGAAGTTTTCATTACACAACTTCTTGGTAATTGTTTTCTAAACGCGCTGAAAAATTCGTGTATTTACTCCCTGTAACTTGAGTCAAAATACTAGGTTCATTCCCCTTATTTTGGTCATCACTTTCTAGATCTTGGAGTTCAAAATCATGTGCCTTTGTTTGGGTTATGCACAATGAAAACTGAGAATTAAGATAAGAGTAAGATTGAAACAGTGAAAAAAAATTAAAGTTATCGCTTGTTGGAAATAAGCATTTGTCATGATAGCTGTATAACAATTGATATACAGTATAAGTGGGTCACAAATCATTCAGAACTACAATTTATGATTATCTAATCTATTAATCAATTAATGACAAAGAATTGCAGGCAACTTGAACAATTTAAATAAATGTGTCTAATTTGTTTTTATAAGTAATTTGCACTCCAGAATAATCTACTTCAATAATTATGATTGCAATCAAAACTTAATACCAAAGTGTGACAGTCAGTGTTTATGATGAGTTTGCGCATTTCGCACGTAAATGGAAAACGAAACGCAATTCTAAACGAAGATAATTAAAAAATTGCGTTTCCGGGACTGACACTTTGCGCATCCCGAATAGGAATTTTAAACGAAACGTTCACAATTCAGTACACTGTAAGACCCAAATACGTGCCTCATTTGGGCGTATGCATATACCCCCAGAGTTTATGGGTATAATAAACGCACATTTCAACATTTAAACTCTGTAGGCATGCAATTAATACAGTGATTTGATTTACAGGTTTAAACCTTACCCCGCATGCCCTATAAATACTTTCGGAAAAAAAGAATTTTATTTAGCAACTAGAACCCAGAATATTGAGTTACTGGTTAAATATTTACAATCTGTTATTCAGAGAGTAAGTCAAATAATTGAGATTATATGACAATTAAAACTTATAACTTAGTTGTTTCCTAAGTTATATAGAATAGAAAATTTAACACCAATTAAAACCTAATTCGTAAAAAATATCTTATTGATTTATAAACCTCAAAACTACATATTTATTAAAGTAAAGCCGAGTGAATGATTTCATGTGTGAGATAAACGCTAGACAGTTCATAATGATAATGACGTCTCACTGTTTTCACTTTTCCCACGCGATAAGAAAAACTCAAAATAACAGTCTGTTTCGCTTTATTTATTTTTTCAAATTGTATAAACGTTTTTACTACTGGTAAGTTGTTTGGGAACGATGTAGCAATGTGACATTACTCTTTTAACAGTCATGTAACATTTTTATTTGCACTGGCACTGTTAGAAATCTTGGTGGGTAAAGGCAACAAAATTTATTTGGTTGGCCACACTCTGGTTACATCAACCAACGATTTGGTCCTGCCAACCAAATATGTTTGATGCATGGGCAATCTGTTGCCTGCAGTTCCTATGTGTTACCATGTACTGCCTACATTATGTCTGACGAGTTTGTTAACCCAATAAACTAAATGATGTAACAAAACTGGTCATGGTAACGTCGACCATTCCATTTATTTTCCTAGACAAGTGGCCCTGTGTTGGATGAACTGTACAAATTGTGGCACATTGCAATGTAATTGGATAGGTGCTTTATGATATATGTAGGTTTCCCCTAATATGAATATTGTTTTGGTGGATGAAGTTTTTGGCATGATCAATATGTCTTTCATAGCAACAACAAGTAAGAATACCACAATAACTATGTCCTATTGGTTTACGTAAACGGTTAGAAAATGATAATCCCACTGGATGTGTTAGTTTTACTTGCAAATGTAAGGCTGAAATTGCTCGTAAGCGGGTGTCTAATATGTGAAGTGCTGATGCTGATGGGAAAGGTGGCTAACGCGCATGATATACAGTCCTTCTTCAGAAAAGTTAACACCAATTGTATAATGTTTGATGTAACTAAACTTTACTGCATGTATCATCAAATACTATGGAAGATATGACTTTAATCATAAACAGTAGATCCAACCAAATACAAAAATGATGCATGATTGTTAAAAGGGCAATGCCACAAACATTAGTTATACGCGCGTTCTCAACAGAATAAGGTGTTGAGTTCAGAAATAAGCACACTCTAAAAACGTAATGGTAATCACAACCCATATTTTGGTTGGCAGAACAAAATTATTTGTTTCTCTTAGAGACA
>JAQGAS010001149.1:0-24740 GCA_034686365.1 Pachymerium ferrugineum | reverse complement strand
AAGACTGAGTTGACTCAGTCACCCGCAATAGGACGGTGGCGCTGAGAACCAGGTGAGCAACATTAACCAATCATTAAGTGTGAATAACACTACATGATGCTGTAATACATCCTTAGGCTGCAAATTTAGAGAAGTCTAGCTGAAAATGTATACATCACACAAGTAAATTATAAGCTTATGTCTGTTTATTGATTATACATACCTATGATGGCCAGCTTCCATCCTGTAGATAGTCCCCAACATGGAAGGGTGGTTTTTGACTGCTGCCCTTTCATCTATATGGCCCTCTGCTGGTTCCATTACCATCCAATGTTCTCCCTGACGTTATCTATATACATCATTTTACATTAAATATTCCTTAAAATGGATGCAAAGGAATGCTTGATTATGCATTTCTAAAAAAAAAAATCTTGTTACAGTTCGCTTCATCATTTGATCAAAATGTTTTTTTTTGTAAACAATTTTATATATAATTTAAAAATTACAATTGAATTTATAAAGATAATCAACAAAATATCCAAACTTGCTTGAGCTTGTTAACTACAAATCCTTACTCAGAAATGTTTTCACCTGATTCCTCTTCTAGTAGCAAATTTTTGTACGTCTTCATTTCAGCTAACGTTTCCCCCTCATTACTCACTGAAACAAAGTTGGGTTAAATATATTTTAAAAGTAAATAATTCTACATTAGGCAGCGCCACCATACAATTTTCAGCTAAACGAACACTTTGTTCTTTGAGGCTTTCCAATTCCGCCAAAAGTCTACGCAGAATGAAATTTTAATTGAAAATCAGACTAGGAAAAATAATTTGGAATTTATACTTATATAAAAGAGTTGCTTGTTCTTTCAACTCTTCTTCTAGTCTTTCAATCCTTGCAATTGAATCGTGCGTCAAGGGATTGGCTTGCGGTGACTGTGCCTGTGGTGGAGATGTGGGTTCAGGTGGCGTTTCATTTGTAGGCTGCATGTATAGATCCTATAATAGTTTTGAAAAATTAGACAAAATACTTGAAAAAAGGAATGAATGTTAAATAACCTTTAATCTCTGTAAATGCGTTCCTAAACTAGGTGATGCTGCTATCAACTTGTCAAAAACGCATTTAATACTGTTCAAGTGAAAATAATTGCATCTAGATTCTTTCACCTGGAAAAATATTAGGAAATTATTGGCAGAAGTCAAATTATTTTACTTAAATCCAGTAGCTACCAGGAGTTTGAATAGCATAAGGACTACCAACACGGAAAGTGCTGTATTTTTAAATCTTGGGTAATGGATCTACACTTAATTTTTATTGCCTGATTGCTTGCTAACTGCTGTTATTTGGTGGCAAGATTAGTGGAAATTTTTTTTTTTTTGAAGTATGAATCCTACAATAAAGTGAAAAACTACAATGGGTGAACAGCAAGGAGACTGCAGGTACTTCAACCAAATAGTAACAACCAAACCAAATAGTAACAATTCTTAATTTTACAGTGACTGCATTTCTAATACCAATGAAACAACAAGAAAATAACAAGGAAATCTTCTCTGAAGGGGTTTTGGACCACAAAAAAGAGATTATGCTGCAAGATTTGTCAGTCTATAGCCGATAGTTACAAAGCAAACTAATACTTGTGAGTAGTATACGTGTGCAATACTAGTCACAATTAAGATTTCAACCATTAGCTTCGAATATTTTAGTGAGAGCTACCTGGTTTATTCTCTGCACAATTTTCGTCGCAAGTTCTTCCACCGACGCATCACTAGGGGGCGCAACTCCTTCATGGGTATCTGTATCGGAAAAAGTTCCGGCGTGGGAAGTCTCAAATTCGAGACTCGCTTCTTTTCCTCGTTGCAACAAATTCTGTAGCAAAGCCCTACTGAAATCCGTCGCCAAATTGCTACTACTCGATCCAAATCTTTCGCCACGAGTGAAGATTTTATCCAGTTGTGGCTTTGACCATCTCCCGCATTCTTCCTGCGTAGGTTGTTCTTTTCGAGAATGGTGCTGCATGGTCACCACTGCGTGCCCCTTATCTTTAACAACAACCGGAGAACTGCACGACTCGCTCGGCAGCGGCGAGTTGATTTGCGTCGAGGACTTTGCCGCAACTTGACTGTCGCATTCTTCAATTTGCAGTAAACTTTCCACCTTTTCTGCTCCTAATGTCACTTCGTCAGTAAATTCTAACTCCTCGTCAGTTAAATTTTCATCGAAATCTAATTTTATGAACCCTCTAGATTGAGTTGGTTTGAGGGAATCGGCTGAGATTTCTACTGTTGGGCTTTGAGAAGCCATTATTGCTTGCCACGTAGTTGAAGATGGTTTAAGAGACACAAATCTTTTCTCTAAGAAAATATTTATTTTTAAAAAGAATGGAAATTAAAATATGGTAATAATTACTTTATGACTTGGTGTACGGATGTTATTACTCGCATGTAAACCGGTGACTTCAGTTCGCGGCTGAGAAATCAGTCATTAGGTCTATTTTTGTATCTGTCAATAACATCGACGTAGAATAAATATTTTAAAAAATTTTACCTTTGCAGCATAATTTTAATTAGAATACTATTATAAAATTGATATTCAATGTTGTTCTTCAATCTTTGTGTATTATTACTCTCAATAATCTTATGATTACTATTTTCTAATTTTGAATTCCGGCATATTCTCTTTCTCCTGCTGGCCTAACAAAAGCGGTTACCTAGTGACGTAAACAAAATTATCTAAAAAGTTAATTAGCTTTTTAAAAATAATTTTTTTAAATTTATAAATTTTGAATGAAATCAGTTCTCATTTTATATTCGTTTAGGTTTTAGCTTAAGTTGGATTGTGTTGGGTCAATTGCGCGTTTGACTAACTTATTTGCCGGCAGCGCTTGTTTAATTACAATAGTAAGAAGAAGAAGAAAAATAAAGCTTATTAACACTGCCAAGTGACAACTAAGGTCATAAACGGGGGTGAGCTGAATATACTTCATAAAGCAGTTAGGGCTCTGGTTTTTATTACCTGTTCCCGAGTACACTTTATGGAGCAAGTAAAGCATGTCCGACTTCCTACCTCCCAGTGGTCCCCCCTGGGTTAGCCAAATAGCCTCAATTCGAATCAATCTCGAAACCTAAAGATTCAATTTTTTGGGTGTAAGAATAGATTTTTGGAAATTGACGAAAAAAATCCAACTTTTTGCAATAGTGTCACTGTATAATCAGGATCACAGTGGTAGAATAACAGGTGTTGACAGTTATAGGCGCGGCTATTGTAAGCTTATTGTTCTACACCACCGATTTTATGTTTGTGCCGGGGTTGCGATTTTTTCGACAATCTATTTCCTCTTTTATATCTCTAATAAATTTATAGTTGATTTGCCTAAAACAACTCTGGGTATAATCAATTCAAATATGATCAGCAATGGATTCCAATAAAATTAATTTATTTTCTCGATTGCTGAGGTTTAGTGCGTGTAAAACCAAAAAAGATTGGTTACGCACGCGGCGTTAAGCTTTAGTTTTCTTTCTTAAATTTTGCGTTTGTTTGAATTTAACGCAAAATTTAACACGTGTCTTTTTAATAAATTATTTTCAAAAAATTTTTGCCTGCTGTACTCACAGAACTAACATGGTAATGTTTGTTCCCATGTGCTAAACGTATTTGTGCGCAATTTGTTCAGCATTCGAATTTTTCACAGCCTTTAAGTAGTAGGGGGATGGGGTGATGTGCGATAGGTTGATGTTCCAACAGCTTGGTTTCCAATTTCGTCTACGTCGGTTCCGGCAATACAACGTAGAATGATTACTGCGACAGTGGACAACACTGCAATCAATAATACTAAACCTAGCGATGTTTTATGAAATCCTTCGCGTAGCAATGCAAAAGTTAACGTGTAGTCTTAAATTGAAGAAATAAAACAAAATACTAAATTGATATTAAAGTCGTGTACTATTTTTTTTACCTCAATATATGCAAATACAAAATGAACAAATATTTTTAACAGATTTTAGGACAAGTCGATTTTCAATTATCCTAATTTTTTTAAATTATTTTTTAACAGATTTTAAGTCATGTGTTAGAACAAGCCGATTTTCTCAATGATCATAATTTTGTTAATTCGACTTCTGCAAACGTTGCTGCTTCTTGTATTCGTACTACTGACGATGAACGACATTGGGCCAAAAAATCATGGATTAGTTTTTTATCAACATATTCTTTGATCTGTAGTCCAAGTGTTGCGCACAAAGTTCTGTAATCATTAAAAGAATATGTAATACAATAGAAAATGTTGAAATTAGTAGTTACTTTATTAAATCTGCACAAGCTGTGGCAGAAACGTCAGAACGGCTGCTGTCTTCAGCAACAGAAGAGATTAAACGCATTATTCCTCCTAAATATGGCTGCAGTAAATTATAAACGTCCGCTACAAAAATTGAAAAACGTTTGATATGAGCCTCGTTTTGATTTAAATTATTTTACCGTCGTCTCTTATGGCTTTAATGACTTCGGAATAAACGTTCAAATACGCATACTGTTAAAACAAAGTTTGTTAAAGTTTTTTTATGAAGACAACAGTGCAACATTAAAACGAAACGAATAAATGTAAATTGTTTAAAAGTGTAAGGTGTAATTGTTACATGGTTTGGTAAAAGACCTCTATAGCAAAAGCATTATGTATGTGCAGTAATAAAAATCAATAGAGTTTACAAAAATTAATTGCATTTCTCAACACCACAAAGTCAGCCATTGAATGAAACTACATTTACATAATGCTCTGAAGCAAGACTTACTTGAGCTACGTCAGCTTGAGATGCTTCAACAACACTAGGCAGGAAAACATTTAAGTAACTTTTAATAGTAGAACCCACACCTGTAATCACAGCTTCAAACACTAATAAAATTTCCCTTTTTAAAGATTCACGAACGTCATTCGTCTACAATTAATTGTAAATTCGTTAGTAAAATATATATCACACATACGTTATAAACCTTTTTACTTTTAACTGATTGGCAAGAGTTGGAATAACCAAATGACAGTAGGGCAAAACTTTCCATCGAAGTACATGGAAAATTCCTCGAATTAGTCGTAATGAAATTGTGTACACCTAAAAACTATTGAATAAATAGCGTTCTAGTTTAATTTTTCGTGAAAATTTACTTCTTCTTCGTGACAATTTCGTAATCCCGTTGCTAGAACGGGCTCAACAACCCAAGCGAACATTAAAAACTTTTCTTTCAAAACTAGAAAAATAAATAAGTCATTAAAACGTTTTTTTTTTTTTCAAAAGTAAAATTTAATAAACACCTGACAGGATTATTGAAACAACACCAAGAACGGCTCTTCTTAAATTTGCTGATTTACAAGTAATGCAATTATACATTTGCAATAATGCAAAAATTATCATATCACAAATTTCTGGCGCATCCTCTGGTCGCATTCTCTTCAAAACTCCCTAGAATTTCACTTTGTGTAAAAACTACAAAATTCGTGTTAGGACGATGTGAACCTCTAATGATGTTACAATGGTTGTCTCCAATTCCACCTTTTGGCTGACATCTAGAAGATTTGAAGACGTTTCCGCCTGAACAATGGCTATAAGCCGGTCAAGGATTTCGCGTGTAAGCTCTTTAAAAACGTCGTAGCAATCCTAAAAGAAAAGTTCTTAAAATATCTTTTAAGAAGGAAACAGTTGATTTCACCTCTGGAGTGTACTCCATAATCCCTCTCAAAGCATCGCATGCTGATTTACTGAAGCTGGCGTTAAAGACATCAGTTCTGCTTTTCAAAAAAATTATTAGAATTTTTCTAAGATTCTTAATTAGGAATTTACCTGCTAGCTGCCTCAAGGATTTTATGAACGATTAATTGGAAGCAGTATTTATTAGATGGCATGGGTTTCTTTTGTTTATTTTGTTTATTTTCCGAATTGATGTTTGTTTCTGTTGGAGTGAAATATGCGGCGTAGGCTAAACTAGCTAATGCCTTACAAGAAAAATAAACATGAATATTAACTGAAACTGGTCGTTATACAAGCATTCAAATATTAAACCTCATAAAACAGGATTTTATAGTGGCAATAGGGGTTTGAATTTTTAATAAATCAAAGTATGTAAATATGTACAACTTCACTCGTAGGATTTTCCAAAAACAGAAGTATTGGGTTATAATGTGATTGCATTATCAAAGTTCTTGTTTACTCTTTTTACACAAAATACGACTCTTTTCATAAGGGAAAGAAAGAAAGAAATGGGGCTTAACGTCGCCAGCAACTGCCAGGGCCATACTCGACGGGACAACCAAATAAACCAACAGCAAAACTAGTAAAATCCATACGAGAACAAAACAATTAAAACTAATACCGTATCGCCGCGATTTGCAGCCGCCTTTGTTTAGAGGCCGCCCTCGTTTTGCCGCCGCAGCTGACCGCGGCGATACGGTAACTAAAAGCTAATAAACCAGAGTTTCCATCTAGCCTCCCCATAAGGGATAATGAACTCCGTGGTAAGAAGAAGAATAGTTGTAAAAAAATGTTAGATGCTAACACCAATATGAAGGGTTAGTATTGAGCCTACACAATTTGTGTAAATTTATGTTAACACTACCATTTTAAAAGTGCTTAAGCAGACAGAAAGAAAGAAGAAGAATAGGTAGAGAGACTTTGTAAGACAAAATGTTACAACAAAAAGAAAATGCTAAACAAAGAAAGAGACACTAAAACACTAAATTCTAGCATATTTTAAGGCAAACTGTCTTAGAATATAGCTAGGTAGGATTTATGGGGTCTCTCCACGATTTTTATCCGTTCATAAATAGGATCAGGTGTAAAGAGACTGTTCTTTTTTTATGAATACACCAAATTCCTGTGAAATTAAGTTCAATATTTGAATGTTGCTAATATTCTTTCAAAACCTGGCAAGCTAGGACTGCAATTTGATTTTCGGCATTCAATAGTTGAAAAAGTATTTGAATTAGTGGTCTAAGGTATGGTTCGGATAGACTAGTTCCAAACCCTTTATTATAAGTGTCCCGAATCATTTCAAGAGCTTGGAACTTCACTTCGTCTCTCGAATTTTTTAACATTTCAATTATGTAGGGCATTGCTGATTGCACTAACAGTTTCACATTATTGAAATCAAGTCCCACTATAATTACAACAATAAATAAATATATAAACAAACTTTATTGTCCATACTTACTGAATAGCTTAATAGCAATGCAATGGTAGCGCCAGTCATCTTTCTTTACTTGTTCCTCAAGAAAATGCAAAACATAGGGACAAATTGATTCTCCGCAGCAAGTAGATAATAAACAGAAATAATCTTCCGTAAGAGTTCGAACGTCAGTAAAGTTTTCATTTAATTTTTTCTGTAGAAAAAGAAGAAATTAAGTATAGTCGTCAGCATTAATGTTCTTATTTTAACCTCTTCAACAAGTTGATTCAACAGAATAGGCATTAAATGGGGCAAAGCTGATTTTACATAGCAGCGATTTTTACAATTCAGAGGTTTATGAAAACCAATCGATAACCAGAAGTCGTGCGGTATTTTCTCTTTTTGTAAATTTGCTTCTATCTTGCATATATTCATCCAAAAGTTGATACCCTGTTCCCGGATTATGGATTTGTCATTCTTCAAAGCTTGTAAACCAATCTTTAGAGTTGAGAAATAATTTCAATGAATGCATTGAGTAAAATTATTTTTCAAACCATAAACACTGTAGGTTCCATGTAAAGATCTAAAGAAGGATAATAAAGCAAGACGATTTCTGCCAAACATTTCAAAGCTGCGACTCTTATATCATTATCCGTCGACTGAGCTGAGTAGCACATTAATTGCATTAAAAAATGTTTGTCGGATTCTTTCTCAAAATTTTCTCGAACACATTTCAAGCAACGAGTAAGCGCGTCAATGGCGGCAACTTTTAATTAAGATCTTTAAAAAAAAAAAAAAAAAAAAAAAATAAAAAGAGAAAGAAAAACAAGATTATGGATTATACTTAAATCTAACGTTTTTATTTAGTAAAAAAAATTACGCGTAGGTTTCTTTAGTCAATTCGGAAATTATGGCATCCGAGATTAATTTGGAATACTTCTTCAGTGCCATATTGCAGCTTTTCTGAAATGTAAGAAAAAATGGTAGTAAGTTTTTTTTAAGTAATCAAAAGTCATGTTGGATGCTAGTGGGCATTGTCTCTGATAAAATTTCTTTGAAAATATTTTGAAAGGTTAAGGAGTCTTTGGGAGTCTTTATTTTATTTGCCTTTGCCTCCCACCTAAAAGTGAAGATGTTTGTGTGAATACTACACCTACAACCAAAACTCTCATAACAAGACACTGTTAAAAATGTATCTCTTAGGTATATGTATACACATTTACAAAGTGCAAGTTAACGTTTTTTACATCGCATTGCCTAGTTCGTGTCTTATGGGATAAAAATACCAATAGGTACCTCTTACACACGTACGTTTTATACGTGTGTTTGAATGTGTCACAATAACTCACATTATCAGTAGCAATTTGACACAAATGACTGATTGCTTCAAGTGACGATTCTTGTACTACATCAGTGCCATCAGTGATGTTATTAATTAAAATATGAATTAAGTCAGGCCATTGACCCAATGGTAATTCCATTGCTCCAATGTGGGCTAAGCAAAGTGCCGCTGAACTTGGTCTGGTTTGTTCAGTTTCAAGTGCATTAAGAATCTAAAAAGGAAATATGATTAAAAATTAGCATAAGAAAACATTTTAAATGTGCTTACATTTTTTTTAATAATATTTTTAATTTCGGAGTTTAAAGACGTCCATTTTCTTTTTTGCTCTAATTTTGTATTGAAGTTTTCTTGGGATGTTAAATAAGCTTGTAGTTCACGCGCGGCAGCATTTCTTACACTTGTAACATTTTTAGAATTGTGTAATATACATGATAAATGCTTTAAATAATTTGGCTAGTGAAAAGGAAGGTTTAACATGCTTTTAGATTTTAAATTATTTTAGAAATATGTTAAAATGCTTTGTACTTCGTTAGATTGGGAAACTTCTTGTTCATCGGCGATGTCTACGTCAGTTTGATCTATGTAGGTTCGTAGACGAAAATTTTTATTTGAAAATTGTAGGAAAGATTTAAATATTGGTCAAGCGAGAATTTACCTAATGAAGATTTATCTAAGACAGGAACTGTACTTGTTTGTGATAACATATTAGATTTTGATAAATTTTGAATTCGGACTTTGCTTATGCTGTTACACTCTAGAAATTTTGCTTTTACTATGGATGCAGAACAATACCCAAAATTATATGACACTTAAAATTTAATTGTTGCGTATGAATCACTTCAAATGCTTTCACGATCAATTGAATTGTTGCGTATGAATCACTAGAAATGCTTTCACCATCAATTGACTATGTTATATATATAAAAAAAAAAACTTTTTGATTTACTGGTAGCACGGAAACAGTTTCTCAAGAATACAGTTCTGCATGACTCGGGAAATGTGAACAGAATTAACAGTATTTGGAACATTCGTACTCATATAGTGGCTTGTTCTATAGTGGCCAATATTTTTGTATATAACAAACTCTATAGTGGTATAAATAAAACTGAATATTTTTAAATATTTTTATTACATTTTTAATTTACTGTTTTTTTTTTTAATATTTACATTTTTAGTGATATTATTTTTCAGTAATCAAATGACCAAATTGCAAACACAAAATAAACAGAATTAATTGTAAATCAAAAAAAAATCAAAGTCCAAAAAATGTCAATAACTAAAATACATAGGAGCAAAAATGTTTAAAATTTGTAAATAATCAAAATACCCTTCCATTAAAAAAAAAAAAAAATACACTCAACTACTTCATGGCCTTCCAAAATGAACAACCCCAAAAGGTATGTCCACTTTAGCTGGTCCAATCACACGCGATTACTGCAAAATGAGTAGGAAATCAGTCTCCAACCACCAGTGGTTGCCACTTTCAAACCCCCATTGGTACAAAACCCCAAATAGTAGTTCATACCAAAGGAAACAAACAAAAAAAAAAAAACCTATTCTGATATCTTGCTGCAAAGTGACTATGCTGGTGAGTGAAACCCGCTTGGCCACCACTTCAGTCGCTCAAATGGGATGAAAGGTGTAAAGAAATGATTTTTGTTTTTTTCTTTGGAGTCTGTCATGATGGTTTTGACTTATATTTTCCAGCACTGACAGAGGTTGAGGGAAGAAATAGTATACTGAGAAGACGAGGGGTCTACAAAAGACATGGGGACATTCCGCTAAAGCAGCTTAAGGTGACAACTTGACCGGTCCACACTAAGTGCACAATTCTGCATAGTATGACCCACATGAAGAACGTGGACTACAGATTATTGTTTGTTGGAACACTGAAGAAAAGGTCCCAAATACTAGTCCGCAGGAATCACACGGGCCACAAAAGATCTGGATTTTTCACACGCGACGCACAGAGGTGGACAAGCATGGCGGAACAAATTTATAAACTGAGAAAAAGGGCCGGCCGCTTCTGGGATGAACATTTTTATTGCAGATGAGGTTAAATGACGCAAGTATTCTGTATATGGCGGCGGGTGTACTGATGGTGGACTCGCGGGTTACGCTGTGGGTGGTGAATCAGAGTGTGGGTAACTAGGTGGTTATTCATTTTACAGTAATTGTCAAGTTCAGTCCTTTTTTTAGAGTAAGTCGAAATAATTGAGTTGCTTGATTTGGTTGCAATCTGTGGATAACACTCACTCTTGATGTCGACATTTGCACGTATTGGCGTTCTCCCATGGTGTCGATGGTATTTACTCTAGAAATTTCAACGTTTGTAAAATAATAGTAACAATTTAAAGAAATTTTAATTTACCAGATTGTCCGGCTTCAACCACATTGGGTGGAACCGGCGAATCATTCAATTGATCTTCATCTTCATTGCAACCACCTCTAATTCTTCCACAGATGTCAGTATGACGTGGGTAAGCTGGTGGCCTTCCAGGGCATCCCGTGTACGGAACAGGGGGCGGTGTGGGGTGAGGGCTTGTAGGTGGTTTAGGTCCCAAATTTCTCGAATATGATGGACCCGACCACGGTAGACGACGATATGGTAGTCTCCGGTTGCCACATTCTGGTATGGGTGGTGACGCTCTGCAAACAGGAGGCTCTGTAGGTGTCGATGATGCAAACGAAGGCGGCGGTTTCGGTGGAGCAACTTGGGGGCAATAACGTGGCTCTGGTGGCACTGCCCCTCTTGGCGGCGCCTCTTCCGGAGTGGGTGCAGGACAACCAGGACGGCAGTTGACCTTTTTGCGACAGTTGGTACGTTGTTCGTTGAAGTAGTAATTACAGGGGACGAAGTGTGGGTTCGTTAGTGGCTGCCAGGGTACAAACCCGTAGTCACAATAAGGTCCAGGACCGTACGTTTCTCTTTTATTGCATTCCCCTTTATCTTCCGCATATCTGTAATACGGAGGCAGATCGTCCATGCTGGGTGGTGACTCAGGAGTGAATTTTTCCATCTCGTTTGGACAAATTGAGGTACAAGGTAGTTTCAGTTTACGGCACCAGCATACTGGTGGAATATTTTTTGGATTTGCTGATCGTATGTTACGCTCGTATTGCAGTGTTTCGCTATCAGTAGCTCGAGATCCATCCCAGCAACATTTGGTACGGTCTGTCGTGTGCCATTCGCGTTCCCCTAGATAGTTCTTGTACGGAGTGTTGCAAGCCTCTGGTAAAGGAGGTAAAGGGGGTTTGCATGGTAGTGGATGTTTTATTGGGAGTTGTCTACAGCAATCATAGTTTCTAGTATCTTCTACTTCTTCTGGGCAGGGCAATATGGGACCGGGTGGGGGATTTTGATGTAAACGGGAATGGTAATCGCTGTCTTTTCGACGATATTCGTGGCTTTCTTCTTCTTTAAAATGAAGATTTCTTGGGATACACAACGCTTTGTGTCTGAATGATGATTCACCAAAGTTAAAGCGGTAACATACAGCCGGGTTTTTCATTTCAATTGATTCCGAGCAGTAAAATGGGGGTAGAGATGGAGAACCTAGCCACGCATAGCCAGTTGGGCAGTTTTCTTTTGTGTAGAGGTGGCTTTCTTCTTCTTCTTTGTGAACGTCGCATGGTGTCGCTTTTGCTATTTCACTCCATTGTGGTCCATCTATTTGGAAACGCCATAAGACATTGCCAGGAAAAACTGGGACGGCAGGGGGGTTGTAGTTCCACCAAATTTGTCCTCCTTTGCCCATTAAAAATCTATTAAAAAAGCCTATTAAAAATCTATTGTTTCAAAAAGGAACATGGATAGTTTAGGCCTACATTCTACGCCTTTTCTTGTTCTAAATACCTATTTTGTAGATTTCAATCTGGATTTTAGTTTGATATGGCTCCTTTAAGTGACTGCGGTGTTATTAGTAGATTTCTTGATTTCGGTAGAATTTGAACAATTTTTGTGTTTGGTTTTGGTTAAGATGCAGAGATGACCATTTCATTAGGAAAAATAAAAATTACTTAAAATTTGGACATTTTGGAAGAATTTCGATTCTATTGTAAAAATAATTTTCTTATCTTTATATCATCTCTGCATCTAGTCCGGACATCATGTCGGGTCCGAACTAATTCTCAAATGGAATTAGTTCACCTGGCACGTGTTTTAATAGCTCGTGATTTCACACGTAATAATTACTTAAAATAATTACTTAAAATCAAGATAATTAACGTCTTATTGGTGCAGCCATCTGGTGGCGGCGCTTGAAATTACGGTGGGAAAACATGGTGGACTCGCGTTTGATGTTTCCTGTTGGGGAATTGTGATCAAAATGTTTCATGCGATCGATGTATTAACACGGAAGGGAAAATTCGGGAAATTATTAATAGTTGTTAATCGTGTGTGCTTATTTCTAGACATAGACGAAGACGTATATTTGATGTTATAAGTACAATACCGAATAATGAGACGCGTGCCTTTCATGCGAGGTTTTAAACGACTTTCGACTTTATTTTTTCCACTCTTAATATGACAGCTAAACGAAGCAGACTTGTGATTCAAAGCAAGTTTGAAACTCACTTTAATGAAATTTGTGTCTTGAGGTAATTTCTCGGCCAATTCAAACGCCATCTTTCTTCTTCTCACTGCGTTTTTCGCGTTGGTTCTTTGCATCCACAACTTGATTCTCCATTTAATGCGTTCAAACTCGTTCTGTTCCATTTTACGCATTGTTTTGGGAGTTTTGTGCAGACAAAACAAAGCAAAGCATAGTATTTGAGGGCACTCGGATAACTTTTAACCGTTCCGGGAGTGAAACTTTCTAACATTCGGGTGAACTACACCTAAGGTTCGCCACGAAATCTTCGTTCGTTATTTTGTTTGCTGACACTCGTTTCCACACGTCTTGCAGATTTGAATATGAGGTTTGTTACGAGAACTTCCATGGGTTTAATTAATTTTCTTGGAGAATCGGGATATCGATGAGTGAGTAATTATTACGCTGAGGTTAAGCGAAATGTCTCATAATAGCCGCTTCCTTATTGAACGCGAACATATTGTTTCAAGTACACTACTTCTCTAGCTGATCTTACAGCCAAATTTGGAGTGTAGGTGAGCCATGTTGCCTCAGGAACTGGAGTGTACGGATGAAAGGCAAAGGAGTGGTGAAAAAATTAGTGAGAATGGTGGGGTGAGGTGTTAACTTACAAGGCAGAGGGAAAAGCTTACCTGTGAGTAATGTTACGTAATGGACCAATGGGTGATGCCAATTCAGGGTCGACCACTTTTGGTTGTCTTTTTTGAGTGACCAACCTTTGGTGTTTGTTTTTCAATTTTTGGCTTTGCTTGGAGGTGGAAGTTAAGCAGCCTCACACACACACATGAAGCTCCCTTATTTCGCACCTAGTGATAAGGGCATTTTAGAAAAAAATGTTGTAACAACACAAGTAGAGCAACCAGGTTGATCAATTCAATTATAGACTTCATTCCGCCAAATAATTGGCATGTGACAAGTGAAACGTGATGTTTGTTCATTCCTTTCAATCTTCTCTCTTTTTAACTAGCAAAACTCACTTGAATGTGCGGATTACTTATCAGATAGTAACACAAATGGAATGTGTCGGTTCGAACAGAGAGACAGACCTGTCTTTGATTTATGACTTGGAACTGCTGATTGGAAGAAAAAATTAGGGGAAAACGAATTTAATAAGTATCTAATCTAAAACTTGAATACATTTAAATTTCAACCAATTTGCAACACTTTTATCGAGTGGTAGTGGTATGACTAATTTTTTTGCTGAAATTTCCTTGCATAGATATTTTTATCATTAATCTAACAGCAGTCATTTCCAACTGGGAGGAATTAAATAGTATCTTTTATAACATTTGAAAAGATCATTTCTAACATAAGTTCAAAAACTATCTTTCAATCATTCTATAATATGTATCAGTCTGCTCAGTATAGGGGAGTCAGTGACTAGTTCTCTCACGTGCCTGCCTGCTGCTTACGACACCAGATGTGCCACACGCGCCACGCACGCGCTTAGGGGTCAAGGCGGGAAAACTGTAATTTATACTTAAACCCAGATGCTAGCTTAAGCATGAGGGGTGTTCCTCTAGTGAACTCCATCTTTCCTTACTTTACCCTCCTCTACGAATTTTTTTTTTTTTAAATTTAAATCTCAAAGCTGTTTCCTTCAATTTAGACATTTTTTCATGAAAGGGTCCCAGGAGTAGGCAAAGACCTGAAGAACAGGAAGGAAGTGAATGATTGAAATGGTTTCTCATAATGAGACATGTACTTTTCGGAGTCAAGGGCGTTTCAGGGGGTTGATATGATAAATGAAAGGAATTGAATTTTTTTACATCTATGAAATTTTTTGTTGTTTGTTTTGACAAGTTTTTGCTTGTTGATTTTGTTTTGTCGGTTTTTATTACTCGTTTTTCTTTTCTATGATGGTTGTTTAAGATGATTGCAATGAAAATTGTAATAACTCAACAGTGATGTCTATATAAATGCAACCCAACATGATTGCCTTTGAAGTATTTAATTAAGTTTCCGCGAGATGGCGTCGAGATCTAGGACGAGTCTATTTTCCTTGAACACGGTGGGTGTCAACTACTAGTTCCCCATTCCATGCTTGGCAGGCACGAGCACAGGATGCCGCTGTTGACCAGCTGCATGACTCGCAGCATGACACGAGTTTGAGACTAATTACTGTATGTGTAGTGCAACATGATCAATGATGACCCAGCAAATGTCCGAACATTCTATGCCAGGAGTAGAAAGTGTTATTTGTAAATCTTGTCCAGGATGTGATATTCATTCACTCACTCACTGTGATACTGCTTCGCCCAACTCAGGGTTCAATTCAGGTGAGTCCAAAACCGTGAAATGCGCTTGCCAACATCAATTGTAAGACACGACATGTCAAACCTAATTACAGTTTGAGGTAACAGTGTATACAAATATCGTATTTAAAGTTTTGGCAATGAGTTTTCATTAGTTACCGAATATGAAATGGTTATAAGGTGTGAAACGATTTGCTCTAAATAGTATGAAATTGGTTTGATGTTTATAGTGTTATGGTCTCTTTGCGCGCTATCTTGTGTTTCTTCTCAAATTACTTTGGTTTGAGGTCACATTCACTGCACTGATATCAAAAAACTGTGACTATTCATATTCATGACAGATTATACTTTTATTTGTGATAACTCACCGATGACATTTATACCAATTAAATGTTATTGGAAAAGGGGGAGCGGTTGATTATTTTTATATGAGATAAAAGAGTAATATGTTTTTAATTGCGGGGATTACAGTAGAGTTTTTCATATGGAACGAGTCGTTTGACCGTAGTACAAATTCCACGTGAATGAAGGGGACTCTTCAAACCCAAACTAACATCTGGTGACTCCTCATTCACCAGCATTACGGTCTACAGCTGCTTGTTACCAAACGATGGCTCGTGATGGAATGAATGGAAGGGAAAGCACCGTTTCTGACGTCATATATTTTCTGTCGAGACTCGTCTCAGCTGATAATTTGAAAACAGTTGAATAACTTTTGGTTCCCAATACTGGGTACAATACTTTACTCAAGGAAAGATGTGTGGAATGTGTGTTTTTTTTAAATTTCATTATGTGGGATTGTACAGGAAGGGGAGATTGGCTTGGTTGGAATATGTTGACTGCTCTAATATACAGGAACAGGAAAATTGGATGTCCGAACAATACCTCTTCACTTTTTTCATTCATAATATCAAAAAAAAAATCTCCCCAAATGTGGAAATTCCAACACGTTTCAAGTCGCCAACATCCATCACATGAATATCAACCCTATCTTACGCAACAGCTGGCTGCATATCCCTTAGGCTTTCAAACCCCCCTTTTCCCCTCTTCTTATACCTCTCACCCAGAATGCATTGCAGCAGCACGTGCGCCTATTCATAACACTCCCATTCCCCTGCATAACACGAGCTGTATTAATGTATATGGTGAAAAGGCCTCTATTGGTATTTGGAAGTCTTAGTTTCCGTGCACTCCCTTATTTTTTTTCTTTACCCTTCCTCTTGAAAAAGTTGGGGTAAAGGATTTTTCATGGGTTTTGAGGGAATTCCAGATTGGCAAAAAATGACAATTTTACGCCAGATGAGGTTATTTTGAGCAAAAGTTAGAAAAAGTTTGGGTTTTTTATCTTAGTTTAATGGATTCAAAAGGGTTTTTACTTTTTTTTTTTATCTTTCTGGGTGGGAGGATAGAAGTCAGCATAACGAGGAATATTTGTCATAACAAAACTGTACATTGGCACTAGGCAGTAGAACTTTAATCAGACAAAAGGGAGCAGTCCTATACACATTATATCGTGAAGAGCATAAGAAAAAAAATTTGAAAATTATACAATAATGCGGCATTTTTACGTCACGACTTTGAAGGTGGGAAAGAGGTGATTTTCTAATAAAAAAAAATGAGCATGACTTATAAAAACGTAAATAATTCACAATTACAGACTTATAAAACTGTTTCTACACATTAGTGTAGCACGTTCCAGAAGAATGCAAACCATAACAGAGACAAAGCCCCTCGTGTAGAAAAGGAGGGTGCTGAAGTTAATTGGAATCAATACGATGACCATCTGTCTAGATTGCATTGTTTGAGTCAGCGTGTCGAGTGAAATCGTTATCGTAATTCCTAGTCCGATTTCAATCCCAGTTGACACCTCTACACTTCCTTGTTTCGATTGATTAATTAGGTTGAATGTCGTTGCCAAACAGTAGGTGGCCAAAGGTATACAGACCACCTATGAGACAAGGGTAATGAAGTTATCCCCTTTACCTTTTACACCCGCATGTTCCCACCCCCTGCCCTTGAAAACCCCATTGCCTACCAATCGTTAAACCGCTTGGCAGTCATTTGTCTGAAGGGCACCCACCAAAAAGTCTATTTCACCATCCACCCCCTGGTTAAACACCACCTCCCAAGGGTCAGTTGCGGGGTACAAAAGAGATAGGGGGCAGCCAAGGACACAAAATAGCGGTTTCACGGCCGTGAACTGGCAATTAAGGTGTGAAAGTGGAGTTCTGACTAGGTGAAGTATTCAAAGGATTGAGTTGATAACACGAGTATTTGCTCTTTATTACCTTTGAATTGAGTGATATTTGCGCACGTGCCTTGTTTACATCAAAATTATTCACACCTGTTTCCAAACCTCATTTATTTAACATTTAAAGGTGGATGGCTTTTTTTTTTTTCATGTATGTCTATGTGTGTGCTTTTTTCCTACATTGAATTGAATTGGCAACAGGAAGCAGCATCTGGCGGTTTGACATAATTATTCTTGGTTGGTGATCTATGGTGGATTAAGTCTCGTTGAAAAATGAGAACGAGGTTGCTCCAAAGTAACCGGAAGTGTGTTAAGCAATATATGACAATATTGTTATCTACCTTTACAGAAAGTTATTCAATAACTTAGTGGTTACATTTTTGTTATATTCTGCCTTTGAGCTATATACCACTGTTCCTAGCTATTTCTATACCGAATTCTACAAAAATTTGTTTGTTTACAAGTTGTGTTTGTTATTTTCCCAAGTCTTAATTGCTAAATATTTAGACCTTGATTTACTCTCAGTGACTTGCCTTTAAATTTTTTTTTAAGGCAGGACATCCTCTACAAAAATAACCGGATCTGATGTCATGATTGTCTGTATGAGAATAAATATTTTTTTTACGATGATTAGATCTATCAGGTGTATTTTATGCTATAATCTAAAAAGCACATCACAAAAAGGTGTATAATTTGAAATTTTGATTTTCTTCAAATATGAATCTCAAGTATGGATCAAAATTCTATTGGGTGATAAATAAAAAAAAAATTATCTGTTAATTGAACGAATGTATTTAAAAAAATCTAATTATACAATTTCAGGGAGAAGACGACGTCAGTCCCAACTAATTGTCACAATGCAGTTTTTATCTGCAAGAATGCTGTATCAGCCTTTAGCCACTTTGGTATTTCTAGCCTCCTCTGTCTTCAGGATAGCAGGTATAGTTAAAACGTTAGAAAAATTACTTCTCTTTCATCTCACCTGGAGTGATGAGTTTGGGTCCAGCATTGACACTCCGTAACATCGGAATTTCACACACTGACCATTCCCATGAGTTCTCGCCACCCCTTTTGACTAGTTAAGTACGTTCAAAGGAGTTGGTTGGCAGCAGGGGGGTAAAGGTAAGATGTGGATAGTGGGGGTAGAGACACACACCCCTTTGAAAATGAGGACACCAGTGTTGTCCACTCTCCACTTTGGTCTTGGGTCAGCACACCGCCTTTTCTCGCCGCCTCAGGTCCTAAAGTCTTTAGAGTTCAATGTAGACCCATCCATCAGCTGAGGAATTGGTCCCATGGCCCTTTCGGGCTGCGTCCTGCAGAGAGGCTCTTGCTTCTGTTGCCACCCACCCCCTACCTTCACCTGTGCATGCCTTACCTCCCATCAAGATGGCGGCAAAGTCTTTTGAACTGGGCTTTTTCTTTTCAAAAATTTTAACTCGTTGAGACCTTAGATGGCGGAAGGCAAAAAGGGGATTTGTAAGGTTCAAAGGGAATAAGTGGGATTAACTTAGATGGGGTTGGGGAGTTAGAGTTTAATTTGGGAATTTTCTTCTGGTGAGAACAGTTGGGGGACAAACTAACAAATAAGAATTTAAAGAGAATTTTTTAAAACTTATTGAACCAAAGGAGATTTTCTGGTTGAATAATTTACATTACCAATCACGTATTCCTTGTCTTAAAGTAATTTGATTCCGTTATTTCCTTTCAACTAATGCACGTAAAAGTGTGTATAGGCCAGTGAATAATAATTACCCCTGTCATTACCACATGCAATTAAATACATGCCTCTTACGAATCAATCTGTAGAGTTAAAATTCCAAGTGCTTATGTCAATCACAGCATCTCTAGCTTTCAAAATAATTAAATCTTTCGTCTTCTTTGGATCTTTTAATTGGCAATTTGCAAGATTCTCTGTCATTCGACGTTTTGTACAGTTCGTCTAATGACATAGTCTCGCATTTTGTTTGTTCAGATCATTAATGTGTTGATTTAATGGAATAAAAGGGGTGTGCGTTTAAATCGATACCATCTCACATTCTTGCGTGTGTTTTGACTTTTACATCACCAGAGGGCGTTGCCTATGCCAAGGCCGTCATCTTAACAAGTGTGCAAAGCGGTGAGCTTTTGGTCCTTCACTAAGCTGTCAACGCATCTTCTCTCGTTCTCCCACCCCCTCATCTTTTCCAAACTATCCCCCCCCCCCCACCCCTTCCCTTCAACCTTAAATGGCGGGGGTTGTAACTCCCTCGGGGCTGGGAATTCTTTGTTTTTGGACCACCCTACCCGAGTACCATCCCTCCCCACCCATACCTGAGCCTTCGACACCCACCGAGTGGAAAAGAAGCCATCAAGAAGGCTGTTGGGCCTAATTTGAGACTGCGTTTATGGTGGCATGTGTCACTCACTTGCACACACAATGAACGCAACATTCGATTCTAGTGGGAAACCACCATAAAATAGTGCCAGTCCTCGTCTGGGTTCGTCTATAAAGAATAGAAGGCACGTTTTTGTAACTCACTTGACACTCACTTTTTTTTTTTTACCTTTGCTTCCGTGAGAAGTAACACACTCTTCTCTTCCCTAGCTTAATGGACTGCCTAAATTCAGTTATAAAATCCTTGTATTTAATTTTTCTAATTGTGCATACATACACCCATAAAAAAGTCGATTGTTTGAAGGGTTTGCTTTTAAGTCAGGGTAAACTTCGCAACTGCAATTTTAACTTCTAATATGGTGAAAATAATTCCCATTGTGAAGTGTAATTATCCCATTAGCAGTTACACGAGGATTCATCACCTAAAGGAGTGTGTTTAAAGTTTACTTGCGATACGGATTTCAAAATTGGAGTTGAAAAATACCAAACGCGGAACTCATTATGGGACAAGCAAAATTCTTCAAATGGAGTAAACTGAACACTTTTTTTCATGCACTTTTATCTAGATTAAGTCACACAAAAATTGATCTCGGGCTGATTGAAACATTGAAAAATTTTTCTTTCATCGCCCAATAATTACAGTATGTCTTCTAGTAAAGTACCCTTTAAACCATTAATATACTAAAGTTTCCTTCAAACATCAAAAACCACAAATCCTGTAAACGGCTTTCACCACGGTGCAGAGTGGGTGAGGAGCAGGGGGGAGGGGGGAGATTGAAGCAATGACCTTACATCGACAAAGAGCGCATAAAGTCGTGTCGGATGATGATGGCGTGTGGCATCGGCCCACCTGTCGTCTGGTGCAGGAAACACTGCTCACTCGTGCTCACCTTGCCACGTGAGCCGCGTCTCCTCCAGGTGTTAGAGGGAGAGACGAACGGGGCCACCTGTCGGCCTTGCTCAAGCGAGACCGCTATAAGTGTGAATGGGTACAAAAAATTTTATACACCGTACGTCGAGGGATGAGTTCAGGAGGCTAACGGGTTTTAATTTTTTAACTTTTTTTTTCACAGTGGGAACAGTTAAAGTACAATCGAGCACTGATTTTATTACATTCTGCAAAGAAGTACATTTCAGAATGCTTTTGAGCACGTGTCCTCCTCTTTAACATATTTCAACAGAAATGTATTTCTGTCATTGATTGACTAAAAAATTACAGCCTTACCGAATGATCAGTAAGAATCTCTTTTGGTCATTACAATAAGTTTTGTTAGCCCGTATCGTTGATGCAACAATGTTTCTAATTTTGAGATTATGTAATTTCAAGGGCCAAAAAAAATATTTTGTATAAAATACTGTGATGTGATAGAACTACTAAGTATATAAGTTAAATCACAAGTTTTTTTAATTATTTGTGACACACCTTATGTCTAAGGACCTCCCATTGTTAGGATGCTGTGCGACTACCGTAATCCGGCCAAATTTTGGTTCACATAACGCTGACATGTGAGTTAAAGGATGAGGGAATGACTAAGTAAAAGTTATAACGGTGTGGTGGCATGACTCCGAGTGTTAAATAAATGTGCGACTTGTTAGTATAATATTCTAAGGACCTTGTGTGCCAGTAGAAGTTATAACGATTTACCAAAAGATGACTTGGAATATCTTTGTGAGATGTTTACCAATGAAAGATGACTAAAGTATCTACCCTTTTGGTACTTGTGTTTTCTTCGATCGTGTTATGCCTAGAAATCTGGTGTCTTTAAATAAGAGAAAAATAAAACTATATGAGTTAGAAATCAAAAATTGTCAGGGAACTAGATTTTGGAATTTTTGTGGCCACAGTAATACAGTGTGATGGATAAATGGCTCTATAAGACACAGAGGATCAGTTGTCAAATTTGTGCACATTTGGTAGAACCAATTTATGAAATTCTAAAAAATAACTAAAGACATCTTAAAATGGGAAAATAAATTTCCAAGTTTTATTAAACTTTATTAAAGCGCAACATTACTGCGGTGTCCGGCCGCACCAACAGGCATGTCTGACACGAGCTGGTAAACCGTCGCCGGCTGACCCAATCTATTGTCATTGGGCGGGTGTCTACAATGGGCCACGCGGGCAGGTCACGGGCAGCTGTCAGACGGCGAGGGGCGCAGAACAACAGACTTCTATATACCTACTCACAAAGGTAAAGTGTGCAGATGCTGGATTCAGTTTTCCGTCTTGCTATTGTTGTTTCATGCTTGGCAATACTCCATCTATGACAACCGTAGCGATAATTTTCGCCCATTTTGTTGGTGGTTGGAGATGCACTAAAAATAGAAAGTTTAGTTTAATTAAATCATTTTTGCGAGGTAACAAGTCTCACGTGGTTTTAGTTAAGACTTACTTGTCACATGTTCCCACATATGGCTGTGAGACACATTAACCCTAACCCCGTTTTCCGTCTCATCAGACTTCCGGTGGTCAGATTGGATATTTCCGGAAGAGAAAGACATGTTTGGTGAATGGATGAGGGGGTTGGGTGGGGGTGGGTTTATATTGGCTGGAAGATGAGGGAAAGATGAGTTTGGGTGGAGAATGTTGGATTTGAAATTTGAATCAAAATATATTAATTATTTAATAATGGAAAAATAAATGGAGTTTGGACGATTTGTTGGTTGTGCTCGCCATCTGGTCGCCAATAAATTTACTTCAACTTAGATTTTTGAAAATTAAAAATGGATCATAAAACTAATATTACACAAAATTAAAGATCTTGGCTATCCATTTATAGAGCCTTTATGAAAACACAATCAGTTTAATAGTTGTGAAACAAACATTTATTTTCAACCACCGTTTTAATACAAACAACTGGGAGTCATTACAACCAAAATACATCAACCACCTGCTGAACAAAAAAAAAAAAAAAGAAAACAAGTGAACCGAAAAAAAGAAGGCATTTGAGAAATAATAAAAAAAAAAAAATGATTTTTAATAGGTCGTGGCACCAGGTGTGGCCCCGTGCAACTTTAATTTATTCTCCTAGTAGTGTAATTTGAGTAAACAGTAAGAAACCTTGATAGAGAAAAAGGGGTAATGAAATTTTTATGTAGTAAAAAATGAAGACAATTGAGTAGAATTGAGCTCAAATGCACCCGCCGAGGGTTTGAAGAGTGAATGGCAAAAGTGAGTGCGGAGGGGGTCTGTGAATGAGTGCCCCCTGAGAGCTTTACCAGCTGGGCCGACGAAATTCATGAATGGGGACAATGTCGGCTCGACCAGCTGGAAGTTTGGATTCCTTCACATGCAAACCCGCACGCGCCTTCATGAATACTTCGTCACGCTTATGGCCCCGGTACAAATAGCCGACATTTTTTTTAATTTTTTTTTTATGCTCCTGTTTTATGGGCCAAGGGGAGAAAAGAAAATTTGACTCCCATAAAAATAGACTACTGCTAACAGTGCATTGGCAGTTAAAACAATGTTCTGTGAGTATTGCTACGAATAGCAATGAAATTTATGTGATCGTTGCTCTTTGTGATTTTAATCCTATCAAATGATTATACTGTATAATTAAAAGAAGCAAAAGTGGGCACAGACTGATTATGAGTCACCTACATAGAGGGTGAGGTAGAGTGCAGGAAGTTATCACGACACTGATTATCACTGTACGACAATGATATTACGGCCACTCTCATACCTTAAAATCACTCCAAATAGGCCATAAGTAGGCGGTTGATTAACAATTTTTCAGGATTGTCTAACGTTTAGAGTTGTTCGTTGCTATTGAGTTTAGAACAGTACAAATTATACCCTACATTCTGCTATTATGGGAACTTGCCAATAGATTATATCTACTTTTCCGGGGTATTTATCTGGGTAGTCATCGATTACAGCGGAAGTCTCGAAGATGAAGAAGGTGTTAGATGAGTTGTGGCATTTTGATGACTCATTGTTTAAGGGGTGGTAAAATTGTAAATTTGAACATCAAAAATAGTGGAGTAAAATTGACGCTTCGTTCATTATCTTGTAACATTTTTGTTACCAGATAATAAGCTCGTCATTATAAGTCATTTGTGGAACGTTTGTTGCAGCTGCCGTGCAGTGATAGTTTTTGTAATTTAGACTACACTTAACAGATTTTGTCATTATTTGGTCAATTCACAAGTTTAATCCAACATAAGATTCCCAAGTAAAAAAATTTTGCAAGTAATTGGCCGCTCTTTTTTACAAAATTTTTGCAAAATATTTGACAATTTGCAAAAATTCCACAAAAATTTTACAAATTTTTTGCATTATTTATAAAATTTTTTGTAAAAAATATTTTTACATGGGTAAGTATTATGATTTGCATAAATACCAATAAATCAGGTATTTTTTAACCTAAATTATAGGTACTATAGCAATAGTAGTGCAGTCTGCCAAATTTTTCATGGCTTTTCAGTTTTTAAACAAAAAACATTGTTTCATAAATTCATTTACGCTTTTACGTTTTCCCGCAATTTATCAATTTGGGGATTGTAAGTGTGTGTGATAGTTGTTATTGCAATAATTTCTATATAGCCATCTGGTAAAGGCAGCGTTGGTAAGGGGTAGGGGATAAAATAGACAAGAGGGTTGACCAAACACACAACACCTGGCATAATGGACTCGAAACTCACCCTCTCAGACAGATGGGATGTCGTCGGTGTATATTTTGAAAATTGGTGTGTTTTTGATAGGAAGGGAGAAAAAAAAAAGTCAATGAAATGAAATTAGCCCTAGTGGCTAGTAGTTCTACCTTCATTCCCCTCCCGTTATTCTAACACCTGTAAA
>JAQGAS010001148.1:0-24770 GCA_034686365.1 Pachymerium ferrugineum | reverse complement strand
ATGAAGTTTTCCTCCACGCCGACGACATCAACTTGGGTCCAGCCGCAGCCGACGACATCAATCTGAGTTTTAAGACTAGAGAACAATGGCGACGGCTCGCTCACGAGGCAAGCCAAGCCAAACAACCCCAAACAACCTCAAAATGCAATCTCGCGCATTACAAACCAACGCAGCTCTCGTGCGTTTAGCCTTACGATTGCGATTATGCAAACATGATGGATCTGGAAACGCTGCAACTTATTGTGGAAGCGAGAAAAAAGACAGTCTGCATGAGTTTGCCCGCTCCCGCTCTCATCTTCCCCGTTGTTAGTGAGCGAAGTAGAACCGCATCACTCGGCTGTAACATCACGCGGCTCGTTTTAAAATTGCAAGATAATCATTTTATTTCATACAGTTTTCTAGGGAAACTGTCTTTAAGTCTAATAAAAAAACTGTATACACATTATTACTTAAATTTGATTAATAGCTTGTTTGCAGTTACATTCCCGTGGAACTATTTTTAGCGCGGACCAACGCCCAACTTGAAACGGTGAAATGAAATTAACACTTGCATAATTTAAAAGACCATTCCGCCGGGTATTACCGTCGAATAAATATATTAACTTTTAAAATTAAAACCTTTTTCACTACTTCATATTACTTATTATCGCATGAGTAACATCTTAACAAAGCGGTTGAAATAAAATAACCACGGACTTATTTTTTGTTGTGTGATTACACCAATGTTATAAAGTTGTTACGTACGAATTGAACATTTAGCGACTTCTCGTGTCAGATTTAAAAATCATTGAAATATTCTAAATTAAAAATTGACTTTTAAAATAAAAACAAAACATTTTAATAAAAAGCGTATTCAGTTCCCTGCAACTCCCAGCTGTCAATTGGCCTATCTCTCGCAAGTAATAAATATTTTTTAAATATTAAATTCACATTTATATCGAAATAACCTCTAAGAAGATTCACCCAAGTGGTCACCTGTCTGAAACCACTGTCTAGAAATGAGTTAATGAGAGTTGTAATATCAGTTTAAAAAAACCTAGATCCATAATCCTGTATCCAGCATGGTCCTACACTCTGATGGCTTATCATAACTTCAATAAGATGAACACATTTAGGAAAAATTGTAAGGTTTATAGGATGAGTTCCTACATTATGAAAAGGCAAAAATTCATTTTATTTCCACACGAAAAATTGATAATCCTTCAGCTCATGAAGAATCTGATCGGATGACAAGGAGATACCACATGGAATACAAATTAAACAACTGTGTTTACAAAAAAATGGCAGTGCCCAGCCTTGCACTAGACTGACCACTGCAAATGTTAAACTAAACAAGACAGCATCAGACACAAAACGCACTACAATGTTGCTAAACAAACAATGACGAACACTTGATAACCAATTCCAAGTCTCTATTCCTCCCTAAACGAACTTCCAACAGAAACAACTCCCCACAATCGTATCACACACTCACCCAAAACAGGACGAACAATGAGACGAAGCCTTCAAACACACAGAAGTAGCGGCCCAGCCAACAAGAGAAGTATCAATTGGGAATTGCCAATACGCAAGCGGGCAAGGCAGACTGAGCCCAAACGAGGCACCCCAAAGTGTGGACTACTAAATAGACAATATCTTGGGAAGTTTATTGCCAACTTGCAAAATCCTAATCCTACTGTCATGCCAAAGATTAAACACCTAATGCCACCAATTCGGCAATTCAAACCTCAAACATTGGGTGCCGGAGAATCCTCCACCTCACTGCCCAGAATACAAACTATAATTCCAACCTTAACCACCACCGCACCGATCACTTTAACGACCAGTAGTCGATTAAAATTCTTGTCTTGTCAGTTAAAAACAATTGTACGGTGTCAATTGTTCAAACATTGTTTGTATAATTATAATTATATTAATTTAAAAAAATGGAAAAAAGATGGTTAGGTTCATTTTACTATCTTTATTTTCATTCTCCCTGCAGGTAATAATGAAAAGATAGCATAAATATTGATTGGACCTAACGTAATGTTTGTAAAAGAATTTCATTTTGAGTTTTTCAGTTCAGTTAATCAAGTGTTATAGATGCACTGACACGCGAGATGGCCCAGATCAAGACAGTTGTAAACATGGCGACAAAAAAAGTGTTGAATGTCCAATAATGTCAGGAAAAGCAGAAGAGTGCTATAAAATGGAGAATCTTAACAATAGTACGCACTATATTAAAACATTTAAATAGATTGAAAATTCTTGTAAATATAGGCGAAATTGAAAGAGGGTGCCTTTTTTTTTCTGTTTTGGAACAAAGTTGTATAATTATGTTGTTTGATTTAAAAAAAGACACTTTGTCCACCTGTACAACCTAACCTGTACTTTTTTGTTTATAATATTATAAAAACGAACTCTCTAATGCGTTTTAACTTTTTATTGAACTAAGACCATCTTTTATAACATTGTGTGATGAAAAAGTCTGCAGTCAAACTATTAGCTAATGGCGTCATTATAAGAATTTTGCAGTTCCTCATCCTCCTTCAGAATGAATATTTCTCAAAAGGTAAAATTAAACACGAAGAACTTTGGACTAACTGCTCAGTTTCAGATCCCGTCGCCATCTACTATAGATAGAAGAACTGCGATTATTTCAAATTTATTAAGTCAATAAAGATAACAAACTAACATTAAGTAAAGTGCTCAAGGTTAGAGACATTATTAATAAAATAAGAAAGGACTTTAGTTGATAGCCACTGTTGCAGCCATCTTTAGCACAGTAGCAGTCATAAGTCTTGCCCTGTGTATTATTGCTATATATTATTCCGTCACCACACCCAATAAATGGTGGCTCCTCATAAATGCACTTTTTTTCAATTTTGTCTAGAATTAGACAAATTTCAAAAATCTACATACGTATTGCACGGTTTAATAATACTAACCCATAAAATGTCTTTTACGACAAGCCTGTGCTTGTTTGCCAGTTTCCTTGTCTTTTCGACATTCATAACTATTTGTTTTGGTGTCATTTTCACATGGATTAAATAGCATCCCAGTTTCTATGTCAGTGCACGTATAACAAATGAGTGCCTGTACTAAATGAAAAATAATTGAGTCATATTCTTTTACAGAACACGTTGTTGACTCCGACATTACCTGCTGTAATAGTAAAAAGAAAGATACTTAGTTCGTAAATGAAGGAAACCATTTTTTTTATTCTATCAAACAATACTATCATGCAACAATCAAACCAATGTAACTGATGCGTACATAGTTGTATAAAAACTATTGTAAAAAGATTGAAAAAGCAGTTTACTTAAGTAAATGCTAACATGTAAATTCTCATTTCAAATTATTTATTATCTCCTCGTGGCGGGCCAAGCCAAGGAAGGCCATCAAAATATATTAAACATAAGAATTCTCGAACATTAAATTTTCAAAAAGACAAACTGGATGATAGAAAACAAGAGACAGAGAGAATTAATCCTACAAATTTAAAAAAGGGATCCTATACAAGTTTCCATTGCCACATGGTTGGATCGGTTCACTGCCTTTCTATAAATTACCAATATCCTCCAACATGTTTTCCTTCCTGCCAACGACACCCACACTTAATGAGTCATATCGACAGGTGTTCCTTTCTCTACCATCTCCACAAAACGATCGACAGGTCCCAACAACATGTTCTTCTCGTGTTTCTGTCTTTTCCTCACTCTAGTCAACTCAGAAGACGCGCCACTCATTAACACATCAACTGGTCCCGTAGTTGGAACAATCAAAAAAACTACCACTGGCACAACATATTTAGCGTACGAGGGAATCCGTTACGGCGTTGCCTCCCGTTTCCTGGTAATCAGGTCACGATAATATTTTCTCTGCTCTGATAAATATCTATTTCAAAAAAAAAAAAGGATCCCGAAGAGACGCCTTTAACACCTCAGTTAACTGTTGCTACTAGAGAACCTTTAGGCTGCCCCCAATGGGACCCAGAACTCAATTTAGTTCGTGGCAGTGAAGATTGTCTTTATTTAAGCATCTTTAGTCCACAGGTGACTCATCATCGGGTGATCATTCTTACTTTTATATTCATTTATTACCCTATAAAAAGAGAGAGATGCAGCCGAACACTTCATTACCAGTTTTATTGGTCATCCCTGGACGCCATTTTGTATCTGGAACATCTGTTAGACCACAACTGATGATGGATAGAGGAATTATTGTTGTGTCAGTGAATTACCGTTTGGGAGTTTTAGGTAATGAATAGGAAATGTTCAATGTGTGGAAAAGTATACAATAAATTCTTTTAGGTTTTTTGAGTACGAATGATACATCAGCAGCTGGTAATTTCGGCCTTTTGGACTTGAGGTTGTCGTTCAGATGGATTCGCAAGAATATTGAATTCTTTGGAGGAGATGCTCGTAGGGTAACACTTATGGGTCACGATTCAGGTGCAGCTCTTATCTCCTACTTATTGGCTGACCCACTTGTCAAAGGTGAGTATTAACTGTACTGAAGAAAATGTGGGTTTTACTAATATTGTTTTTTCAATTTTAGATATGGAAATGGTGGTTGGAGCAATTACAATGAGTGGAAATGGTCTATGTCCATGGGCAGTTCAAGAAAACCCAATCGCACACGCACATTTGATAGCTCAGGGTTTGGACTGTGATTGCAATTCAACATCAGGCTTGGTAGAATGTATTCGCAAAAGCAGTGTTGAAGACTTAGTTTCAGTAGAACGAGCTACTCATCACTTATACGCTTCATTCCCCCTAATTGCAACTCCATCAGTTGATGCAGGATTGAGAGCCAATCCAGCAGTAGCAGCCTCATTGGATCACGTATTAAAAAGTGATAACAACATAAGTAAAGTTCCTTTGGTCACGGGAATAGTTAAGCACGAAGGAGCTCATATTTTGGCAGGTATCTTAAATAACTATTAATTTTGCTATATGTATAATTGAATAAAATTAATTTCAAGAAATATTTCTCCAACACTGGCCTCAAATGGAAATTGATCACTCCTACTTAGAAAATCAACTTCTGGGTGGACTTATTCGTGCATTGGGTCGGTTCCAAAGAAATATAGACGAAATATTGACTTTGGTCAAATATCATTACTACCATAAAGGATTTGACTCTGGTCAAGACGCTGATGTGGTCGCTCGCACTTTAAATGTATACAAATTGAGATGGTAACATTTTGTTAACTAAGATTACTCATGCATGACTTGCCATTAGATGATTTCTGATATGGTTTACAATCGGTGCAATCGACTATGGAGTCAAATGTATCAAGAAGCCACACAAATGGATGTTTACTCTTATTCTTTCGAATACAGAGGCCGCATGTCAACGATGGAGTTTATCATTAACGAACTGAAAAAATTGAATGGCACACAAACAGTGGTGGAGAATTTACAAAATGGTAAGAAACACTTGCAAATTAATATCCTCCTTTCACACGTTTTTTTTTATAAACAGTTATTAATCACGGCGATGACTTAATATACATATTAGACGACGGTTCTCTTAAAGAAACCGACCAAGAAGTGCAAAAGACCATGAGTGATTTGTGGGCGCATTTCGTTCAGCATCAGTTAGTTCCAAAATTTTCTCTAATTTATTTAGTACATACATGTTTTAACTAAACTAGGAAAATGCCGGAAAGTTGGCGGTCAACTTCACTCTCATCTAATCAACACGCAATCATAAGAGGCGCTCATTTTGAAAATGTTGCTGACCATAACGAACAGGATGATCACTTCCTACGTTATCTTTATACTATTGAAAGGCAGAGCAACGAGGTACATTATGACAAACACAAAGCGGAATCAGTAGTGGGCGAATCATCATCATCTACAGGAATTTCTCTCGATATCAATTACACAGCAGCCACATGGACATTGCTAGTTATCTCAATAATTCTCTTAATTGGAATGTGCTTCTTTATTTATCTGTATATTATACAGAGAAAGAAGACAACGTACATCACACGGTACCCCAATCAATTTTTTTCATAGAGAGTGACTTTATTGACGAGTCTTTATTAATAGTTCGCCAGTGCACCGACAGAGAACAAATTAAGAAAAAGTATCGCACTACAATTCGTAATATTTATTTTTTATTGTATTACTTTTATCATCTCAACCTTATAAATAAGAAACTGTTTCACCTTTTATATCTATTACTGTATTAATTCACTACTAAATTAACAATTTTTCAAATGTGTGTTGCTCTTTCAATTTCAAGGCCAAAAGGGAGCACGGAGCATCTTTGTTATTATAAGATCGGAACACGAGGTGGCAGCTCTGTGCGGCACCCTTCAGGGGCTCTCTAAATAACATACTCTCTAAACCAGTATAATTAAATTCAAAACAAGAATTTTAGACAAATAGCATAGCAAATTTAAGATTTACACATTCGTGTGCAATAAAAGTAAAAAAGAAAACAACAAATTTCTAAGTAAAAAAACAAAAAAAAAATCCACCACTTGCACTTGTTGTTACACCAAGGGTAATGACATGGCGTCTGTGTAGCAGTAATCGTCGTCCGATCAATTTCTCCTCCCGGTCTACCATTAATTATGCCTCAGAAGGGGAATCGGTGCAGCAAAAGCGATGCTAGTGCTACTAGGATGAGAAAACGGTGGATTTGATAAAACATTTTTCAAATCGAACAAGAATCTCAAATCAATCGCCTCAGGTATTTTGAAGGTAGCTTAAGGTGCACTTCTCGCATAATTACCTCACTTTTTTTTTTCTACAGCAGTTTATAAAGAGCAATGGAAACAGAATCGCTTCGTTCTGCATACACAGACGTTTCATCCCGATCAAAAAAGAACAGGGGTCATACTAACTATAAAGGTTTGTTTATTTTACCTATTTGATGATATTAGCGAATCAAAAATCGATAATCGGTGAAAGGGATGACTAATTTCAAGTTCATGGTGGGAAGTATACAAATAATTTTATTTGTAACAGGCACTGGTAGCCTCGGTAGTCGACGCAATCATCATCACCATCATCACAACCATCGAAACCGTAACCACAACTCACGAAATGACATCGGTTTCTCCCCATACTCATCCAAAGCCGAACTGGGTAATGTCGATGGTTTGGGCAGCGGAGAAGTAATCGAAGTTCAAATTCTTCCTCAAGACGACAACTGGGGCGAAAATACAACTGCTGTGACAGGAACGAGTGAACGCTCCTTTTCAATGAACGATGTTACAAAAATTGGTAACGAACGAGATTTAGGGTGGACTTTTAAATGTCAACGTCACACGGGCTCCACTATAGCATTGGTGCTGTCAGCTATTGCATTCGCTTCTCCAGTTTTGATGGTGGCCATTCCAAAACTTGAAATGCTCGATTGGGAACCGGAGCAACTGCAATGTGGGCCTCAGTGTGATGGAATGCTCATCAGTTTTTCATTTAAACTTTTCATTTTAATGGGTGCAACTTGGGCTATTTTTTTACGCCAACCCAAAGCTACTATGCCACGAATTTTTATTTTCCGTGCTCTAGTGTTAGCTCTTGTGTTCGTTTTTACATTTTCTTATTGGCTCTTTTACTGTGTGCGAGTCTTGGAGAAAAAGGAGGAAGTGACGTACGAAAATGTAGTCGTATTTGCATTATCATTAGTCGACTGCCTTTTATTTATCCATTACTTTGCTGTGATTGTAATGGAACTTCGCCATCTGCAGCCAGAATATTTCCTCAAAGTGGTTCGATCTCCAGATGGTCAAGTCAAGTGTTATACTATTGGTCAGCTGAGCATCCAACGAGCTGCTGTGTGGGTTTTGGAACGATATTATTGTGATTTTCGCATTTATAACCCATATTTGGAACGCCTGCCAAGTAGAAATCGGAACAAATCATCGTCAGGTTTTAAAGTGTATGATGTGGATGGTGCAGAGAACGAGAGTGCAAGTCAGGGACAATCTAGAGCTGTGTTGGCTGCTAATGCACGTCATAGAGATTCAAGCCATAATGAGAGATTCTATGATGAGCATGAGTATGAGAGACGAGTGCAGAAAAGAAGAGCCAGATTGATAACTGCTGCCGAAGAAGCATTCACTCATATCAAAAGATTGCAGGAGGAACCGGGTAATGATATTTCTTTTAAGTAATATAAGAGTGCCTTAACCTTTAAAAACCTTGGCTGTTTATATTAAATTTATTACACCCATTTAGATATCAAATTTGAGCCCTTGTAGGCAATAACATGCAGAAAAAGGCGTGAGGTTACTAATTCTTTTCATAAATAAATAAACATATAAGAGCAGCGAGAGTACATTTTTCCTCCCAGCCCTTAAATGACAGATATTAAGATATATATCAAATTTTGATTTGTAATCATTACAACATCTTACAACAAACAGCAAAATAGATCAGTATCTTACTATAAAATTTGAATTTTTCATGCTAAGCTGAGCATGTTGTAACGAATCTAATTAGATTTTAATCACAGTTTGTAAATACTAAAAGAGGTTTTCACGCAAAGTCAAGCAAAACTAAACAATATAATATTACATTTCAATATATTCAGACAGTGCAACCATAACTATAAAAGATAAGTAAAAATTACTGGTTTCCTTCATTTGCATATAATTATGCAAGAAATAATCTTTGATGTATGGACAAGTGAAACCTGTTATGCGGTCACTCGCAATTGAATAATTGATAAGGAAGTCTTTTCATCTACCAAAAGACACTCTACAAAGAATATTTTATTACCTTGAAATGATATGAGGAAACAACTTTTCCGAGTCTATAAATCTTTTAATTTCAAACCTTATAATTTACAGGACCCGCAATTCCAATGGATCCTTACGAAGCAGCACAAGCCGTGTTCCCTTCTCTAGCTAGGGCATTACAAAAATACCTCCGAATTACTCGCCAACAACCCAATCACACCATGGAATCCATCCTTCAACATTTAGCTACTTGCTTAGCGCATGATATGAGTCCTAAAGCCTTTTTAGAAAGATATTTAATTACATCGCCTGTTCTACAGGTAATTTCCTATTTATAAATAGTTGTGAGAAAAGGGTTTTAACTATTTTATAAATTACAGAATGATCATGAACGTACACGAGAAATCCAAACTTGGGCTCTCGTTTGTGACATGTTACTTTCCCGTCCCATCCAAGACGGAACATTATTCCAGCTTCGCCAAAATGATGTTGCCCTTCTATGCTCCATTCATCGCCTCCCTCACTTCAATGTGACCGAAGAAATAATCGACCCCAAAGCGAACAAATTTGTTTTAAGACTCAACTCGGAAACTTCAGTTTAATCTTATATCTCTGCTTTCTTTGGAAATATTGAAAGAGCAGAAAACTCTGCATGTTGTATAAAAAAAAAAATCAAACATTCATTTTTTATAAAAATTTTTTTGCAAAAAAAAAAAATATATATATATATATACATCAAAGGATTGACAACTGTATACTCTCTAAAAACTCCTTTGAGATTGTGGAATGAATAAGTTAAGGCTTTTGTGCTTAAAAAAGTGGTAAACCAGGTTTGGTAAAAGAAAATTTAATAAGTTTTTACAAGTTTGCATGTGTGTAATTTGTGCCTTGTTCAAGTTTGTGTGTACGAATATTTTTAAGCAGCTTTTTATATTCATAATAATAATAATAATAATAATAATAATAATAATAAACCTGCCTGATAAGACCATGTGTATACTCATTTTCTAAATAACAGGATCCAAGCTAATGGCCACTAAGAGACTTACATAGTTTAAATGCAAGGTACGTAACACTTCCTCTACTCGAGTTATCAAGATATAACCTCGCCTTTTAGCCCCACAAGTTTATATTGCTCCTTAAAGTATACTCGGACTCAAGAGTCTTATCTGCTTTATTGAGCTCATTATACAAAAATTCTAAGTGCGTTCTTGTTACTCCTGATTATTATTGCAGAGTTAAATCAGGAAGATCATTAATTTGCAAGGTACAATGTACACTGGAAACTGCAACTGCAGTATTCTAGTACACCTCCTTGCAGTTTGAGTTTTCTCTATAAATAATCAAAACTAGTAATCAAGTATCAAGACTTTTAATCGGTATCTGCCATATTAAAGATTTTCACTAACATTATTGAAATGATCAAAATGTAGGTGAGCAAAAGTGTTGTTTTACAAATTGTAAAATTTTACAATTACAGTTGAGTATTACAATAGAATTTTCCCATCTAAACCTGTTTCTTTAAAGACATAATTGTGTCTATACAAAACACTTATTTACATCTCCCCCAAATTATTTAATAAAAAAAAAAAATTAGAAATTATTTCTTCATGGAAGTACAGGTTGATGAAAACACACTTTCCCACTCAAACACCCCGAAACTATAAGAGGATGAGTGGGTGAATACTTAGTACTAACCACCACATTAGGATGTGATTTTTTCTTAGTCAATTCATGTAGTGGTTGTGGTTCAGACGGAACTGAATCACACATTTCACGACAATCTGAATCAAAAGCAAATAATCGAATCCCATGATCGTAAGGTGAACACACAAATCGTCCATCAGGACTGAAACACAATTCTTTAATAAACCCTGGACCAACATTCTTCTCCCGACAAAAATAAGTTAATCGTGGACTATTTTGCCTAATTTTTAGATTAGTAGCTTGATCCGTTGAACTACTCGGATCAGGATCAGCAATTGGTGTGTCCATTGCAGACTGAGCAACTAATTGAGACATAGCGTGTAATAATATTGAAGGCCTGTCCATTATATTTGGACGGATGGCACCGTTTGTTAATGTCCCATCTTCTGCATTTGTGGCATTCCTTGCTTGGGCTATCGCCTGGGCTAATTGACTTCCGCTCACTTGTATTGTACGATAAGATGGACTTAGTAGTGCAAGTAATTCTGAGTTCGTAAGCTGCACCTCCACGTCTACTTGTTGATTAGGTGAAAGGCTTTCGGAGGACTGCGAATTGCTCGAACTACCCGGGTTTTGTTGGTCAGCTGCTGGATGGTAGTTCAAATGAAAGCGTAGTACAGGGCGACTGGGTGTGCGCAGACTGTCCTCGTTATTTGATGGATTGGTTTGAGAGGAAGATGCTGACGTGTCTTCGTCAGGTATATCCTCATCCTCATCGTCGGAAGAAGAATCATATTCCTGGTCTTGCAAGTCGTGGATACATGTCCACTGTTAAGTTCAATATTGAAAGATTAACATTTATATCTGTATGAAATACTTATAGACTTACTTCAGATTGTTTATCACTGCTTGTGTTCCGAGATAGAACACACCACCCTTGTGGATGAATCTGCAGTGATGAAATAATCTCAGCTGGATTTCCTTTCGGAAAATCGCTGATAAATTCAACGCGATTTCGCTTCCTTTTTGAAGCAAAAAGCCGATTGAAACGACATTCCCTGTTAACTGCATTCCCTGTTAACTGCATTAGTCGATACGTGTTTGGCTGAAATAGAAGAAAACCTTCAATCAAATTCTACCCATCCTGAAAATACCCAAACCTACATTAAAAAGGTTCAAATCGCTAGCCAGAGAGGGCAAATCAAGGTTATGAACAGTCATCATGTAACCAGCTGTTGTACACATAACGAGTGTCGACTCATCAGGAGTCAACTTGGTCCTCATAAGCCCATTAACATGACACACTTGTTTAAACTGCATGTCTTCAGTGTACCGGTTAATATCCCAAACAAAAACACTTCCATCAAAACCAGAAGTGACTAGTAACCGTGAATTACTCGCATATTCGATATTTTTCACCCAATTTGAGTGACCCCGAAGTGAACGAATTCTGTTTTTTGGAAAACGAATGTCCCAAAGAGCAACCGTAGTGTCGTCCGAACATGTAGCAAACATTCGAGAGTCGAGAAATCTGTTTGGAAATTTCTTTCGTCAAAAAATTACGTCAATTTTTTTTTTGAAATTGAGTAATCTTACCGTATACAATTAACGCAGTCATTATGAGCGTGTTTAACGCTGTTTATCAATCGGCCGTTTAATGGATCAAAGACGAGAAAGCTTTTGGCTTCGCAAGCTGCTACCAAGATTTTCCTACGTAATAGTCAGAAATTTGTTATTTATACGTTTGTTAAGTGATAAATAAATATTTGTACCCATCCGGGGAGAATTCTAGATTGAATATGGCACCGTGGTTGAAATCTCCAGCGGTTATGTCAGAGTAAGTAACGGTATTAATAGCGGAGTATGTGTCCTTGTTCTGCCTGTCGCGGAAACCTAGTGGGGGCACTCGCCCGATTTCACGTTGATATAACCATGACTGCCATATATTAAAGTTGTTATTCTTAGCTGATTTTCGGTGGTAATTACTTGTTTTAGGGTAATGACGGATCATTTCCAGTAACGATTGTTGTCATACGTATACCTTAGACCGCCATTTTGGTGTGGAGTGATTCTTTTCTACGGAAGTTTTAAGGGGACAGTGCAAACTAAAGCGCATTTGTAGCTTCGAAGTAACTTATTTGATTGGTTGAGTCGTCGAATGACCAATGACGTCATCATTTATCCTTATTTGCCTTCCCCAAGCACAGAACAAATCTTGAGGAGAAAGAGGAAGAAAAATAAAGCCACGAAGAGGTAGGAAGTCGAACATACTTTACTTACTCCAAACTAGAAAACACTGAAGAAAACTATTGTCACTCAATACCACACGAAATAAGTAAAACCCAACATTGCAATAAAAAAAAAATCAAAACTACGGTTTACTCAGCGACATTCTGCTACACCGGCTGTGACAAAAATTTAGTCACAATTTCGAGTACAAACAAATTATTGACTGCAGTCAGAAAACTGGCCCGAATGCACTCGAATGATGAGGCCGCATTCTTTGATCGAAGTGGTCGACGATTTCTCACCTTCAATGCTGAAATAAATTCTTGTCAAATTCGACATAACCGACATAGGGCACCATAACTATAGCAAATCATACGCTGTAAGATGCATAATCCAGAAGTAGTGGGCAGTAGCCTTAATTGTACGTTTTTGGTGTTGAATAATTGAAATGACCCTTTGAAAGACTAGAAAACTTGTTCTTTTTAATACTCATTTTGACTATAAAAATTTAAGGCATCCTTAATCTGTAATCGCCAAAATAAATATTCCCTCGTGGTTCTCGTCTTTTAACAGGTTTGGAATAAGGCGGTGCTGTATACCTTCAATTAAAACTTTCAGAAAATTGATTTTCTCTAAACATAACGTAACATACGCCAAACTTGTAGAAGTTGCGCCATCAACTGCTACAATTGGGGTGATGTAAGAACCACTCTTTTGCCACCAAAGACGGGGCTCTCTTTTCGGTATAGGTTTCTTATAAAAGGCGGCTCTAGTAGTTGTCTCACAAGGTGGTCGAGTTTCAATATTTCTCGTTTTCTCATACACATTTGGTGGCAGAAGGGCAATATCAGGCGGATAGATCTCATCAATAAGAACATGAGGTTTATAAGAAAGACTGTAAGTTGTGGAACCCACAAAAATATCTGTCGGTTTATAATGATAAAAACCAGGCTTAATCATGTCAACGTGTCCAACCGGCTGTACAAAAATAATTAATGTCACATTTCTTATAAATTTGTAAAAACTTTACTTTTGGATCGTAATAAAATTTGTTGGTTGTAATGCCCTCACATTGAGCTACTGGGGGATGAGTTTCTATCTTCGGTTTTTGTATAGCAAACCGAGGAAGCTATAAAACATCCTATATAAATACAGGAACATGTATGTGTGTGTGTGTCAATAATTTACTCACTGGTCTGCATTCATATCGAAGAACATCGGGTGAATCAGGGAATGGATCAGGCTCACATGGGTCAAGTTTGGGCTGAAAAGTAGGCAAAGTTAACTTAAAAAATGGCGTTACCTACATTTCTTAATGTTAACCTTTTTCTTATTTGCATTCGATTTTTGCGATTGCAACTGGGCCTTGAACCTAAAATTCCAACTTTAAAATGTCCACACCAAAAGATAAAAATTACAAGTTACCGCTGGCCAGCTTGTTCGCATTGGCGAATAAATTCACAATCGACATTCATCGTGTTAAATAATTTCTGCTTATAATAGACTACATCTGAAATTTTGATATCGACTGTAGACGAATATTAGTTAGGCTATAGTATTCATAACAATATCAATGTTTGTACATTCCTTACTTTATTGAAGCTTATAATAATGAAATTAAGCGAGGAAGCCTGAAGAGAGAGAATTCATCTTTGGGTACCGAATTTTCCTTTTACTTGTGGTACATGTGATTGTGTGATCACTAGGTGCAACCAGAAGTAAATAAATAACTTGGCTTAATTCACTTTACTACATGAACATGCCAAATAATATTATGTTGATAGATTTGTGGAGACGTTTACTGTTTTTGCACAAATAAATTTATTTTATCAAATTTTCAGATATAATCAGTGTTGGCTTTCATGACGCAACTTTCTTCCTCGAATACAATCAATTATGAATATACCAAGCACATTGCATTTACCAAAAAGAGTACGACCAGTTTTACATTGAATCGTACAATAATCACAACTTTTTGGCTTTCTTGACAACTGACAACACCTTTTGGGGTTTATTACTTCTTTGATTATCCACAATACAATACGGACGTTGTAATATGATTCACGCCAGTGTTTACCAAACACAATAAATAAGCAGGGGGAAAAAGTAGCCAGCAGCTGTCAGGACCATTTGCGACAGGACAACTGGAAAATACTAAGTAAAAACCGGCAAAAACCAAAAATGAACTAAACTATTAAAACTAATACTTAAAAGCCATGAAACTAGAACTTCCAATTCGCTTCCCCAAGAAGGTCAAGAGAACATCCAAGAAGAATCCAGGGAGGACCGTTGGAGGTAGGAAGTTAGGCATTTTTTATTTGGTCATTTTACCAATGTTCACAGACAAGTCAGTCTCGGGACATGACTTTTAAACCCTTGTGACTGAATTCACCTGGAAGGATTGCAATGCAAGTTTGCATCCAACAGTTGCCTTTTCTTAATTTTTCTATGAGATGTTAATGCAGATGCTTGCGCACGGACCCCCATGCAGAGCAACTGCATCTTGCACATTTATATTTGAGTTGTCGTCGTCATCTTCTTCAGCAGATGGAAGGTCATCCATAAACTTGCTCAGATCAACATTCAGATTAAGCTCTGCATCATTCACTCGATCGTTGTCTAAGTTAACGTCACTATCAACAAGCAGAGGATCAGCTGAAGGAATCGAATAAGTGGCACGCCGTATTTTGTCCTCACGAATTTTGTTTTGTATGTTCATTTATCTTTAAACGATTTAACTGCTTTAAGACGTGTTATTCAGTCTTGAATTAAACCAGCCTCTTCCCTTAATACCCGACGACATTTCTGACGCACACGAAAGTAAACAAACTCGTCTGACGACAGTAAATAGCAACAAACTTGGATTTTAGATTTCAATATAATATTTTTTTGTCTATAATAATGTGTTTTAACTAAAACACATTTTATGTTCAAAACTTACATTCTACTGCAAGCGCGCCACTCATGGACGAGTAGTACTTAGAAGAAAAATTTTTGTTAGCCTGTACCACACAAACTACAGAGTTGGTCCATATTTGTAGGTTTCCAATCAATTCTCAATATGAATGATGTATATGTTTTGCTCAAAACAGTTCGAATTTCTTGATCTTGAACCAAGCATCGAAGATAAACTCCTTTTAAGGGAGTTTACTTCTGCTGATGCAAAAAAAAAGAAAAAAAACATTCTACTTTCCATATTATGTCGTGAGAGCAACTCGAAGAATAATAAAGCTTAACGCCGCTAGCGACAGCAAGGGTCAGGGTCATACGCTCAGAGTTTGATAAAAATAACGTGATGGCAGATGCATTCCTTTATGTCAAAATACTTAATGATCCATTTATAAAGAGCAATAACTAGTTGTTTCCCACTGACACGTGAATTTTGTCAAACAAATGGTATTTATTTTTACAAATTAATTAATTTTATAAACATTTTTAACAAATATAATCCTCAGTGATCGGGGAATAGGTCATTTATATTAGGATCCCCGTCACAACGTACAATTTGTACAGATATTAAGTTATCAAACTTCAAATCCTTAAATGCATCGTATGACAACTTCATACGGCCCACACACAAATGCTCCAAGTTTGGAAAACAAGGCAAAAAGCTTTTGATAAGCCTACTGGGCGCAGACCACAATACTACGCTTCTAACTGAATTTTCAGGAGGTTCAAAATATCCAGTTACAGAGCAATCACGATAAAGTGATATTTTTTCAAGATGGGAGAAATGTTTTAACAACAATGTTAGATCGATGTTTTTAACACTGGTCAAAGACATTTCTAGTAAATATGCCTCGTGCGAAGGCACACCAAAGACAACGTGTGAGGGTACTGACGTAATTGCAATGAAAACATCCTGAAATAGATAAGTCTCATCTTGATCAGGATTAAAAACAAATATATTTTGGCAACCCTCGTTGTCAATTGGTGGGATAATGCTGTTTGGTAGATTTAATTCCATTTCCTTTTTAACTCTACCGTCGGTTACAAATTTGAAGCGGTTTATCCCGCAACTCGCCAAGTTTCCCATATCTCCCAATCCAATGCCATTGTCTCCCAAACGGATGGTATGCATTGTTTGTTTACAAGGCATATGACTGTTAGTACAAGTCAAAAAACGGTAACGCAAGAAACTAGAAACATTATCGTACATAAAAAGTGTGAGTTGTGGCAATAAAAAATAAACAGTGGACGCAGTTAAACCAGAGGCGCCACTGATATCAACAATACGAAGATTCTCTTGAATGAATCTATTCTTACATAGGGGATACCAAAAATGGTGGGAAATACTGTTGCACTGGTGCAAGATTAATTTTCGAATGAAATGGCAGTTGGCAGAAATTTTCTCAAGTTGTTGATTGGTCACTTCGTTATTGCGGCTGAACTCGATTTTGGTTAAGTTGCGGAAATTTTTGGCGTACTCAATATCGGATACATCATCGTTGTAATAGACGATTAACTCAGTAACAGTCTACAAGAAAGAAAATATATTGAGTTTATATAAACTTAAACGCCGCAGTGTACAACACGCCGCGGCGGGTGTTCGACGGGCCTCGGCAGAGAGGGCGCCCGACTCGGCGTGGGGTTCCACGCCGTTCCCGCATGCCTGCGAGGGAGCCGGGGAAACCGGGATTGACAAAATAAACATTCAAAGTGTATAATAAAATTGATTCTTACATCCTTTCCTTCTTGAGACACGAAATCACACAATACTTTTAAATTAAATCCCTTCAACCAATATTTTTTGATGTGATTACACTTTGACTCTAATATCCAGAGGATATGCCCAAACGAGAGTTTCCCTCTGCTTTGAACGTACATGTTTTCGGCTATTTTAAGGGCTACATGTGAAGCTATAAAACATTTCAATAATTATGTTATTCATTTTCCAAATGAATGAATCAACTCACGTAAGTCAATTAGATTTTTTGTTATCTCCTTTAGCAGGGCTAAGTCATTAGGCTGAAACTTTTCGAATGGAAAGTTCCAAGCTGCTAATACAAGTTCTGTCACTGTTGGTATAGTCAACTGCCACAAAGGTTGTACATATTTCATGTTTGGCGCTCGTATATTGTATATTTCACCAAAAAAATGGAATAAAATGAGCAGAAGCAAACCTTTTTAAAAAAGCTATATAAAAAGGTCGAATGCAGAGTTTTGGTGGTTATAGTTACAATACAATGATATTGTATCTATGTTATACATATTACAATGGAATCGTACCTATTGTTCGATATGTTGTGTTACTTTGTGACTGTTAAGGTTATCATCATTGTTTGCCCGAATAAAACATACAACAAGATGCAATAGGGAGATTTTAACAATAAATCTGCTGCAATTGGCAGCTTTAACTACTCAGATGAAGTTAGCTGATTTTAATAACCAATCAGATGCAATTCCGTAAAACGGGGTTACTTTGACCATCGCAGGTGACTTTGGCCGTCCAAAAATGAAAGGGTTTGGAAATTTACATTACAGATATTTTATCAAATTAACATAAAGGACTATAATGTAAGGTACCAAACCTTTCATTTTTGGACGGCCAAAGTCACCTGCGATGGTCAAAGTAACCCCGTTTTACGGTTACTAAATTGACGAAAATTATTTCTGATTCAGGGACCACCCTTTTTGAAATTACACTGTAGTTACGAAGACGGGGGCAAAACGTATTCATACATCAGAAGAAAGGCAGGCGGAAAACTTCCCACAAAATGTCTGAGTGCCATATCTATTTCCGTCGCCCGAAATCCCGGAAAAGCCCCTTTCGGATTTTCGGCGATTTGTCGCAGTTCTGAACGATCCAGAAACAAAAAAAAATTCACGAGGAGAAGACTTTTTGGATCAATTGACGAAGATGTAGCCGCATCTCAATCAGAGTGGGCAGAGCAGGTATGGAACGAAGGAATTGACCATCTATTATGGTGTAATACAAGAAACGAAAAAGGAATTTGTGACTTTGTGTTCAAAACTGCTGAAAGTAAGTTATTTTCCCTAAAATTAAAATCCCTAAAAATAAAATTTACTTTTTTCTTTCAGGGTTTTTTGAAAGATATTTCCTCAAAATTGGGCAAAAATCTGCTCCGGACGCATAGGCATTTGTAAGGCAATTACATTGTGGTTATTTCCACCCCATATGAGGTAATAAAATTTTGCTATTTTCACCTCATTTGAGGCTCGCTATTTGTATCTCATATGAGGTGGAAAGAGCAAAAATTTTTTTACCTCATATGGGGTGAAAAATAGCATGGGGAATAGCATTGGACGTGGTAGACGTAGGACACTACGGCGGAGGACCACTACGGAGGACGGCAGCGAGAGGGGACCACACACTTAGCAAAATAGCTCACCCCTCCCCCCCAAAAAGAGAAGGGAAAAAGGAGACAAAGTACGAGTATAAATGCATTGTCATATGAGTATCAGTTACAAATGAGAATGAACTGTCGTCAAAGCTAGTAAACAATAGTAATGTGAGAAAGTTAAATTACAACCAATTGGAGTGCATGGAAACGTGGCCACGTTGCGAGTGAATGATACCCGTATTCACTGAGTGTTCTAAATCCGTCATTTCGGTCGACCTAAAAATGCAGAACCAGTTGGAAGCAATTGCTAGCGCGCCTACATCGCCGATAATTGGCTGACAATCCATCAAAGAAAGAAAGAAAGAAAGAAATGGGGCTTAACGTCGCCAGCGGCTGCCAGGGCCATACGCGACGGGACAACCAAATAAACCAACAACAAAACTAGTAAAATCCATACGAGAACAAAACAATTAAAACTAATAACTAAAAGCTAATAAACCATCAAAAATTATTCGGTCTTCTCGAAGACAAGAAGCGTGAACATCCATCGTTGCCTTCGGAAAAAGAACAAGAAGCAAGAAGGGCTATTGTCGGCGCTTTAACACAGTATTCTCTCCGGATGAACCGCTTACAAACGATCTTTCAAGTCATCGCTGAGCGCAAAAATAAACGAGCTTCAAGAATACGCATATGCCTGCGCATCAAAAAATCCACCTCAAGAACCTGAGGGAAGCCCCGACGAAGACTGGTGCCTGGCGTCAGAGCAATCCAGGCCAACCCTCACATTCATACGGGAAACACTTTTGTGTGAAGTAAAAGCAACGATAACAAACTTGGAAAACCAGGTAATCCAACCTCACCTGGTCAAGATTCTGAACAACGCGAATCAAATGAATAAGCAGCTAGTAGCTTTGATGGCCCCAGAAACCGGTGTGCTGGATAAGGTCCCTGAAGAAGTAATCCAGCTTCTCCAAGGTTACCTTCAATCGATAGTTTAAAAATAGAACTTAGTTCGTTACTTAAAGGGTACCGACCTGGCGATAACTTCGCCCGGGTGTTAGTCCACTAGTGGACACCTACACCCGGGTGGAGGTGGGTGGTCGGTATCACCGGTGTGCGGCCATCTACACGTGGGAATTTTTTCTCACGTGTAGATGGTTGTAATCGGTGGTTACCGCATGCCTTATAATTCTTATAATTCTTATTATTATACATTGTTAGTACTTAAGTTGTAGTTTTCGTTCATTCAAGTTGTAACTCTTAAAAGTCAATGAAGTTGAATTAAAGGAGGAGTTAGCTATTTTAAGTAAACTTTAATTTATTTCTCTAATCACTCTGATCGGTGTCTGGCTACACCTGATTTAATAGCCAGTGGCGAGCCGAAGGTCGAGGTAAGTAGAGTTGTCGGGAACCCCTTGGCCCAGGGTCCTCTTACACGTGAAGAAGATTACAAGTACAGTAAGCCAAAGAATTCCAAGAAAAGTTTTTTGAGCAGTAAATCAAATTGCAAAACGAACTATACGAGCTCTGCAAAGTTGCGAAAATACGTTAATTTCCTAGCCAAGGTTAAGTTAATCCAACATGGATTCCGGTTGCTGAGAATTGAGATCAGATTATTCGCGTTTGTAATGGCCGTGTATGCGCGAATAATTCTTGAGGGTTGGAATATCAGTTGTAATCCAATTGTAATTCGTATAGATGATCGTATAGTATTTTATATTTTTGATGGTCGAAATAACTAGGTGTTGATTTTCTTCGTATACATTAGTCACAAGGATTGTAATTAAAGTTGTTTTTAGAACTTGATCAACACCATTCGTTGCCAGTTCTAATAAAATCAAAAATACAAAGTCGTTAAGTAATAGTAAGTAATAGTAAGCACTGCCCAATACGAGCAAAAACTTGATTACCTTTTAAGACAGAGGGAACAAGGAGGTAATCATTAAAATTTGATTAAACTTTCAGCAAATAATAACACACTTTGAAAAACCCCCTAAAACCTCCTAGTTCCTGTTTTAAAGTGTAAACATGACATTTTTATGAAGTTTCTTTGAAGAGACGAAATTATAACTGGTAACTCGAATTTCAGATGATTTTTCAAAGTGTTTTATTATTTGCTCAAAGTTTAATTAAATTTTAATGATTACAGGAACAAGAGACAATCAATTCGACAACATTGGATGATTAATAAACACTAGTTAGTTATTGCCTTGACATGGATGAGTACACATCACCTACAGAAACCTACAAGATCTTTAACGGCTTTAGTGCTTATTTTAACCATATAAAAGGAGAGACCCATCTCCGCTTTATCTTTTAGATGAAGTGGGCGCTTGTTTGGACGTCGTCCAAGCATAAAACATTGGCCTAATGCTAAGGGCTCACTTTAACACCACCTCTTTTTGAAAAGAGCCTGGCAAAGCCTCAGGCAACATTTAAACTATCTCGTAAATATATCTTGGCGAGGCAAATATGAACATAAGTAATTTAATTTGACCCAGATTTAATAAAATTCCTTAAAAGACTTGTGTGTGCTTATGCAAGCTACAGCCCTTTCTACAAGGATTAATTTTATGTGACATACTCATACAGACAAATAAGTCGTGATAATACAAGTCATTTTTTTCATTTGCATTTAACATAATAAACGTTAGAGAGTTGAGGGTTCGGACGTTTAACGGTCGGCCATTTAGGGTGAACTTCACCCAGGGACCGGATGGCCGAATTCAGGAGATGACGATAACACTTAATCGCTGTAAGTATATTATATACCATCATAATCTTACAACTTTTTAAAATTTTTTCATTTCAATGAACAGATGACGACGACATTGTGGATTGAGGCAGATGATTTCTTTTTTTCCAAAATGGATCAAAACAATCCTTTGTTTTTTAAACCAAAATCAAGTCGATCTGGTTTTTTTTTTTTCTTTTGAAAAAATGTCCACAGAGCATCCTTGACTTTGATCACAAGTTGTGTTCTCACTTATATAGTTAATAAAAATATTCTTTGATAGCAGAAAATAACTTCAATAGTCTTTCTATTGCCAGGAACGACCAACATGTTTTGCTGTGGTAAAGTAAAAAGTTTCGTCACAAAACTTGTTTTTTATTTATTTGAGAACTGAGACCTTAAAGAGCTTCCTTTATGATTTAGAACACGTTTACTCTCACTAAGTCAGCTAAATGATCAAGGCTGTTGTGAATGCGGACAGGACAAGCGACAGCTGAGCTCATACATGGCGAGAGCATGTCAAGCTACAAAGCCAAAGCAAAAACAAAAGCTAGATGCCAGTATTCACGAGTTATTATCTCGTGAATACAAGATAACAAAAAAATTTTAAAATTATTCATCTCGTAGTTTTGGGTGTTTGGTTGTAGTAATTCAATTGTGGAAAATTTACTTGGCCAGAAATTCGTTGACAATTCAGTACAAGAACCAAAACACCACTAATCAGCAATCAGGAGGAAAGAAAGAAAGAAAGAACTACAACTGGAATCAACATTTTCTAAACACCGCTGCAGTCACGAAAGTGGACTATATATAAACCCAGAGTACTGTCAGCGAATGACGCGACTGCCCATGTAGGGACAAACTAGCCCGTGATGGTTCATCTGCTACAACTGATCCATTTTAATTTGGGGCTACGAAGGTTCAAAAGAAGACTACGGGAAAGAAAGAAAGAAATGGAGCTACGGGAGGAACGAAGAAAAAATACAAAACGGACAGCTGGGTGTTTAAAAACCCATGCTGGCCAACATGGGTTTTTTAAAACCCCTGCTGGCCAACATGGGTTTTTAAACACCCAGCTGACTCCCATCTTCCAAACAATCATCACCTGAAATAGAGGGAAAAAGACAACGAAGGATCTTTGATAGCCATGAATCTAATGGTGTTGAACCTGAAGAAAAAAAAGAAGTGTACATTTCGCTTTTTGATTTGTCAGAGTATCCGCAAAATCAAAAAGCTCAAAGAGATGGAGCTGTTGAACTTTGTGCCCAGGCTGGGGGTGATTTTAAAGGGACACTCAACCCCTAAGACAAGTTGGGTTTAAATGAAAGATTGCAAACGTCTAATTACGAATGCAATACTTAAATTTCTTAATTTTGAACCGTTATTTAGGTTAAAATGAAAACATTCCATCACGTGATGAAAATCAACCAATGGGATCAAGATCCCATTGGTTGGTTTAGATCACATGATGGAATGTTTTCATTTTAAACTAAATTACGATTCAAAATTAAGAAATTTAAGTATTGCATACGTAATTAGACGTTTGCAATCTTTTATTTAAACCCAACTTGTCTTAGGGGTTGAGTGTCCCTTTAACTAAGCTTGTGGATTAAATGAATTTAAAAAATTTCAGTACTTTTTGAGTGTCACATCCCTGCTTCCACACCGTGTTGACTATTACAATTACAAATGCCAGTACAGTGTGGTACTATTGGCTTTATGTGACAGCTCCTATAAATTTTGGTATGTGAATGCAGGTTCACCAGGAAGAAACAACGATGCCTACATTTATAGGAATTCATATTAATATTCATTACTTGATAAGCTGAGCACTACAAATTCGTTCATACACTTTAGAAGATATGTAGTCGTCTACTAAATATTTTTCCTCCATCAAAGTTTTCATTAACGTAGTCAACGTAAGAGAATTGCGGATGATAAGTTATAATGGTCGGCCCATGAACATCAGCTTCAAGTTGACCAGATGACCATAACTCTAAATCGCTGTAAGTATATTATATGCAATTATACTGTAGCATTTTTTGAAAATTTTTCATTTCCTCATTTCATCTCTACAGATAACTAGAAAGCAGATTGAGTCGACTTTTAGTGTAAGGTGATTGGATGTGGATTCAAGTTTGCTGGAAGGCAGGTGCCTTTGCAAACATATTTTTGTGTGCTCTTGCCATTCGGCAATTCCCCGTCTGTCACCAGTCTTGGGCCATTGAAAATGGATTAAAATGGTCCGTTTTTTTTTTTTTTTTGGTAACCAGCATCAAAACGATCTGGTTTTTTTATTTTCTTTTTTTTTTGGAAAACGGCATCAAAACGAGGTTTCTTAAGAGTGATTTATCCTAATATTTATGGTTGTGGGTAAAGCCCCACGGCATCTGGCAGCTATCAGACAGCTCTTGTTGGTATGGGTGAAATGACTTAACAAGCAGTTGCAAACAACCTGTATGACATGTTTAACCATAAGTAATGTTTAACTATTACCAAAGAAGTGTTAGCTAATTAATAGCCAATTAGAATTTAATAAGAAAGGTGGTGTTATAGAAGAAGCACTTTTGGCCAACAAACAATTTACTTTTTAGAGACCATGCATTACTCTGTGGCTAAATTGTGAAAATGTACTCGACAGCTTTTCACAATTGCAGAAATGGCCCATTATGTGGGATTTGTTTGTATCTTAAACAACTACAAGACCAACTGGTCTTTTTTTTCCTTTTTCTTTTGAAAAAATTTCCACAAAGCCTTGATCACTGGTTGTGTGTTCTCACTCGTAGTAAGTACCATCCACATCATCGTTTTTGGTTTTCTGCTGTCACTCTTTGACGGGCAAGAGATTGAGATATGACACCACGGCAACGAGACGCGACAACCATAGCAATGGCAAAAGACGAGTTGCCATTTTTCGGAGACGCACAAGTACACAGGACGACAAAAGGACGCGATTCAGCTAATCAGCAATCAGGAGGAGTGCAGAAAAAAGAACTACAACTGGAATCAGAGTACTGTACCCAGAGTACTGTTAGCGAATGACGCGACTGCCCATGTAGGGACAAACTAGCCCGTGATGGTTCATCTGCTACAACTGATCCATTTTAATTTGGGGCTACGAAGGTTCAAAAGAAGACTACGGGAAAGAAAGAAAGAAATGGAGCTACGG
>JAQGAS010001147.1:0-24783 GCA_034686365.1 Pachymerium ferrugineum | reverse complement strand
AAAAATAGTTGACCAGGTCATGATCATTCTGGTATCAGAATTTCATTTTGTAGTCGTTGATACACAATTAGTGATGGATCCAACCACATTTAGATCACCGCTTTAGGGGGTTACCTAATGACCCAAAAATGATCAATTTTGGAAATTTTGCGTAGCAAATAAAAATAAGTTTTGAAATCATTGCATTTCTGCAGGCACACTCACAGTATGGGAGAAAGAAGCCTCACTATAATCAATAACAATACTCAGAAATAGAATAACAATAACAATACTTGCAATCCTATTTTTATTAGTAAGGTTTCTATTACACAAGATGAAGAAATATGTCTTATAAGAAACAAGAGCTTCTAATCGCATCTTTAATGGTTGGATATTTTTAGCAAAGTAATCTTACTAAAACTAACAAAATTGCACAAAACAAAAACAAATATTAATCAAAACTTTCCATTTAGCAAATAATCCTGTTATCCAAACTATAAACATTTTGTAAAAATGAATAGGTACATTTGATTTTTTTTATAAATACGCAAAACAAAAACAAAAAAAAACATTTCGCCACTAAATCTGTTCATTTTAGACCATTTCTTAAAATTACCTTCTCTAAGCAACTACTGTCAAAACTCCCACATTCTCAGTTATCGTAATTGACTTTATAAACAAGTTCCGTTGAAACTTTCATCGCTCGAACTGATTCAGCTCACATCTCTTGAAACCACCAGTATTTTTTACTCTTCTCCACCTTTCCTTTTTTCTGGTTGACTTTTCACAAACGTGGCACGTTTTTGATAATACTGCAAGAAAAGAAACTTTTCTTATCTGTTTAACCTCTTATACCCACAATTTTTTTTTTCATTCGGTTGTGAAATATTTTCCTCCATTCCATGGAACTTCCAATATTTAAAAGAATGTAACGAGAAAATATAAACACATTTATGCAATTGTTTACAACTCTTTTAAGCACAGAAAAGGATGCATTGCTTGAGGGAGAAACAATTTCCATTTTGTTTCAACGTCCTTTTCCTCTTTTCGGTACACAAAACTCTCGTTAAGTAAACACGAAATAACTACAATTACCCAAGTTCCAAATGAGTAATGAAAAGTATACTGACCTTAGGGAAGGCGGGAAACCTGTCATGGGCTCGGGAGAAGGACAAGAGAATAATGAATTCACTCTTACTTATGGCACAACCACTAAACTAACAATTATAAACCCTTAAAAAATTCAAGAAATAAGTAATGGACATGTGAAAACGTAATATAGAGTGCGCGGGTCTGTTTATGAGGCGAGAGTAAATTGTTCATGGTTTGGTTACTCTTCCCATGATGCATCATCAATAGCCTTGAGCATAGCTTTCAGAGTTGTGTGATAAGGTTGCTTTCCTCGGATCAACTTTACACTGTTGGAACTGGTTTGTTTACTCTGCCATCGTAGAAGGATTAATTTTGTGCTTCATTTGCTGGAAGAAAATGAAGAGTCTTTTGGTTTTATTAGTGGGCAGTTTGCTAGCAGGTAAATCTAATTTTTGTTTTGATAAATATTGCGGATTTAGCACAGTTTGTGTTGTATTATAAGTATGAGATTAAGCAGGAGATAAAATTTTGATTTTATTCATTTCTTAACTTCATTCAACTATATCTTTTAATTATTTTATAATCATTAGGTTCATGATCATTAGTTCATGATATCAACACTTTATAGTGGGGTACTACCCTACAATTTGTGATCCATGTAGATTTGATCAGTTCTTTTAATGAATATACAATTACTTTAAAGATTGTTCAATTGATCACATTTTGGTCATTTGATCAGAACGTTATCCTATGGATGTTTCTGATCAAATATTTTTGTATGGGGCATATTAATGATGAATTGATTACATTTTAATTAGTTTATCAGGTGTTAATCACATTATATACTTTTCTGATCACAGATCTATGATTAAAAAGGATCCTTTTCAGTAAATAGTTTTATATAATTCTTTTTTCATAGTTACAGCTACTCATCATCTTACCAAATCTAATCAAACTCCAAATATCGGTTAATGAGTGTGATTAAAAAATAATCAAGAAATGACCAAAATTGTTTTTCAAGGGAAGTTTGACTGTAACATGTACACAAATTACTCATTATTCAATCATTTTAAACATTTAATTAATAAACAGTTAAGTATAAGCACAGAAAATACTTTTTAACAACAAACACTTTTGTAAAACGTCAACTCTGCTTCTATTGTGAATTGTATTGGAACACAAAGAAAATCCAAGTGATTGACCTGCTACTGTAACTGGGTCACGTAACACAAGTTGAATTACATATTTTTATATATACATTTCCTTATGCAATTAATACCACACCCTTATAGTGTCAAGAAAAAACATAATGATGACCAAACAGGATTTTCTAACATACCAAACTCTTGATTATTCAGATTCAAAGAATTTTATTTGCCCTTCAGTTGATTGTAGATTCGACTTTGGTAAAACAAAAGAGGTATAATTATGTATTGAAAAGAGATAAGTAGTTGTGAAACATGCATTGGGAATTTTCAACTTTCCCTTTAATTAGTCTGATGTCACTTGCAACACAGTTGCCTTATTGATCATACGTGTGAATTGAGTCATGGCTTTTTTTCATTTATCGCTTCCTTTTGGAAATTTTGTTTATTAACCAATATAGTTCGCGTGATGATTTAGATTTTGATATCGATCTTGACGGCTTTTTAATTGACTTGTTGACCTGATGTGTTTCTAAGCAACATACTGGTGATGAATCAAAGAATTTATCATTTATTGAGCACGTAAAGGAAATCTGCTAGGATTCTGAGCACGAAAATAGCTGGGTTTAATATTTACTAGGGTGCGTTTAATTAATGTTGGTAAGGAAGAAACCCGGGTGATAAATTTTATTCCCACGTTTAGAATTTATATTTTCCAATAAGAAGTATTTACCGAATCCTTAACAACCAATAAACACAAAATAACTTAGGAATTAGGAGATGGTCAATAAAATGTGGTCAAATTTATGAAAATTAATGTTTTGCCAGCAATGTTTATTTGATATAAGAAATTTACAGTAAAGTTTTTAATGTGCTTTTTAAACTGCCTCAATCGCTGGTTAATTTAAAACTTTGCTAGAAAGAAAAATATATATATAAGCAGTAGAAGTTACAATGTCTGTTGCGAACACTGTCTGAACTATGTAAGCAAATTGAATTTTATCCATTTTCGAGTGAGCTTAGCTGAAAAAATATGGTAATAAACGTTTACACTATGTTTTTCAGAACTCAAGCTGTAGATAAAGCTTTATCAGTAATGTTACTGCAGTTTTCTGGTAAAAAAAACAATAAAACTTTGCAGTACATCGAGTCAATTTCTTCCATGTGAATTAGATTACAGTTAGCAGTTACTGTGCAAAATTGTATAACAATCCAGCTTACTGCTGTAATATTACCAAAGATTATTGCAATTTTCATATAATTTGCAGGAGAAAAGTCAGTTTTACTGCAATAATTTTTCACAGCAGTTTCCCTACAGTTTTTCAATTCATTGCAGTTGTTAGAAAGTCACAAGTTTAGATTTGTAAGTTACTTCAAAAATTTAGACTTTTAGTTTCATTATAGTTTGACAAGAGAGTTCTATCTTACAACTAAATGACATATACAGAAACTATAAACTTTAGATGGTAAATGAAACTTTGATGCAATGAATACTTGACACTTAAACAAAAATTAAGAGGAATGTGAAATGGTAGAATGACGCCTTGGAGACTTTTTTGATGAGGTCCACAACCAACTACCCCTGGAGGTATAAAATAAAATTAAGAATTAATAAGTAGGAAACTCCTTTTTAAAGGCCATTAAAAGCTCATGAATGAAGTATTGAAACAATTTGCAGCTTGGAAATTGTTTGGTTATGAAATCCAATTCAGGTCGTTGCTACATGCGAAATAAAAAATGGGGAAAATAGATCACTGGAATGGAAATTTAATAAAAGGTTTTTGCAATGGAATTATATCACGTAATTTATTATTTTATAAGAGGGTTTTAATATAAGTCAGTAAGTAAAAGGCAAGTGGTGAGAGTTAATAAGTCATGAAAGATGGACACCGTTTTCTGGTTTTGTGTTATTCCACTCGCGGCGCTGTGTACCATCGTAAATTGTGTGTCACACTCAGTTATAAGCTCAAGTTGAGTGTAATTCATTCGTGTTGTAGAATTAAAATATACCCACATTAAAGATGTGGCGAACATTAAATTTGAAACCTTGTTGCACATTTATTCCTTTTCTGTCATCATAATTCTTACTCCTTATAATGTTACATTCTACTAGATGGGAATATCAAAAGAGGAGGCATCATCTCTTTAAAGATTGATATCTAATAATTGGGGGTTATTAAGGTCTCAAGTTTATTTTTAATTGATTATTTACTTGTTTTGGCTGCAAGTGCAGGTGCAATTACTTACATGTCTTGCAGCATCATTTTGTAGGTTTAGTGGAGCAAAACTGTAATTACTGGTTGAGGATTAGTCTGGGGTTATGTTTTCAGTGGTAGGGTTACTTAATTAGATGAATTAAAGGATATGCTTGCTGGTAGTGATAGTTTTTTATTCATAATTTATGATTTCTAAGTGAGCAACTCCAGCAAAATTATGGTTTGGGCTGCTGGTTACTAAAGGCATAAAAAACAAGACAGCTGTTGCAGACTGATCTTGTGGTTGATTTACTACTAAATAATGAAGGGTGGTATTTACTGTACTCTATAATTGGATTGTGGATGTGGATTGGTTTCGTGTGTATCTGCTTGAATATTGACTTGAGATGTTTCAGGAAAGTCTTTGATCAAACTTTTAGATGGATGTTTGGATGTGAAATCTAATAAAGATGAAGAGATTAAAATGCTTACCAGCTTAAAAAACTGCAGTTTTTCACTAGTTTTTAACTACACTAACCTGGCAGTTTTTCTGTAATAATTTTGCAATGCAGTGTTTGGAAACGCTGCAGTAAAATTACAGAATTATTGCAGTTTCACTACAGTTTATTCAACTCGATACAAGTCAATTTTAGTTTAAGACTGTCCGAGCAGGAAGTAAATATATAATTCATAGTGTATTAGGTTTGCGGAAACTTGATTTTTAAGAGAAGTTTTCAGCAATTTGGGTCCAAGAGTGACTCCCTATGTCAACGACTATTAGTCTTTTATAATTTAAAAACTCAATTTGCATAGCATGGAAGTTGTGGTTTCAATGTAAGGAGAATTTAGGAAAAATTTTATACGTGTTTATTATTAAAATTTTTTAAAATACCAAAGAATGACACACACAACGGCGGCATAGTTTTGTGCATGTTCAATCACTACTTACCATCTTGGTATAAAAATTAATTGAATGCCGTCATTTCTTTGCAATCCTAACATATCCCCCTTTAATTAACTCTATTGACTGAAATTTTAACTTTAATACTCAATTTTGAAAGTTTGACTGTTCAGAAAATTGATTGTCACAACTACTTCTTTTAATTTTGATAGAATTGTAGGAACATTGCACGGAAATGATAACTACAAAGTATTCGATGTAATAACCAACAGCATTGATGTGGAAATTGGAACAAGATGACAGCAGACGAGCATTAATGTCTATAACTGTGACACGGAAACAAGGGTCAGTAAAATCCGCCTAGAATTGAAAATTCTCTTTAATAATTCCGAATGTATAAAATTTTCAATGCAAATGGAGATACAATGTTAAAGTTACCCTGAAAATAAAGAAGTAACCGAAAAAATATAGTGAGTGAAGGATTTGTAGGGTATGGACGAGCAGTTAAGATGAAGCAAGGGATTTGTGAGTGTGCGCAGAGAATACCAATAGGAAATTTCCTGAACTCAATGCTATTTGTAGTGAGACTGCAGCATTGCATTGTCATTCATATTGCATTTTGGGTTCGAACTGTAGATAAATCAAAAATCAAATTGTGTCAGATACAAATCTAAGGAAGAGACCAGCCACAAGTGCAGGGGAAGATTTTAGATAAATCTCATGAAATGTACTTGGGAGTCTTTTAAGTAAAAAAAAAAATGACAGTTCAAGTTTATATTGTCATTGATGCACACAACATTCACTTATGTAATAGACGTAGCCACAATAAGCAGATAAAAATTAAATAAGAGAAAAAACATCCGAGTTTAACATTTACTTGATCACTCAATGTCACTTATATCAAAAAAAGAGGGAAAAAAACCTTGGAATATTTACAGCAGAAGATAAAATAATTGGATTGAGAAGCGACTGTGTTTACCTATTGCAAAATGCATGAAGCACTCAATACCAGAAACGTTTTATTTGGTTCAGATCACGGTATCAGCAATCGCATTGTCATGCAGGATTTCGCCTACTCTTGTTTAGCAATTGCGGACTCTAGTTCTATTAGAATGCAGTATGCTTCATTTAAAATACCTTGGCTTTTAATATTTATGCTGAATTTTTTTTCTGTCTCTTGTGATTGACATGTGATATTGAATTCGAACAGCCCCTAAATAAAAAATTCTCGCAAAAAACAAAAAAAAAATTTATTTTGGGAATATTGATTTTTTTTAGTTAGTTAACTTTATGTTTGTTAAAAGAGAATCAATATCTGACCTAAATTGTGGTATTTTTAGTTTCTGGTTTTAGTAAGAAAATGTGACTACTGAGTAATTTCGATTCCCATTTTTTCAACGCAGCTGTTTCTCTATTCCCAAAAGCATTTCTTTTTCTCACTTGAGCAGTTTCCCTTCTTCTTAGTGTTTTGGGGTTTCATACACTTTTTTTTTTCCTTTCCAACTCTGAAATCTCAACTGGGAGATGAGGTCAGAAAGAGGTGAAGCATTTCACTTGAATGCACTTCCATTCATCAATATCCTATTTATATGAAAAGACCCTCTATCAGTTAGTTTATCACCGGTTGTGATTTTCCCAATGGAACATTATAACCTTGAAAGTCTTGCAATTTTAGGTCAGTGATTTGATTTTTCCTATATTTCCATAGGCAAGGGACATGTGTTTGGATTGCACACACGTTGAGACTCTAATTGGATCCATCTCCACCCCAAAGTACTCAACTAGAACTAATTAATTCCTAAGGAAATTAGATTTGTCAAACATGCTTTGATGAATTTTTTTTTTCTCACTCCTTAAGTGGATCGCTAGATTTGTTTACTTGGATTCATTCTATCCACTGATTATCTTGAGTGATACGTGTGAAAAAAATCAATTTGGAAATGGTAATGTCTTGATGATTTGTAATTCTTATATGGAATTTAGTGAATTTTTGAGTCAACTATGTAAAATAAATGAATTGATTTTTATTTTAAAGCGAGAGAAAGATGAAAAAGAATTGAGAAAATTGAGTTGATGGATGAGAGAATAGTTGAGATGAAGAATTGCACAGTCTGCAAGATTTTTGAAAATGGAATTTCTTACAAGACAGCCCTTGCATGAGCTGATGGAGGCCAGCTGGAGGCCTGCACAATTGATGAATGCTTATCCACTCCTAAGGGTGGGGTCTTTTCTCTTCAAAACTAAATGGTGTTTACTCGAGTTTCATTTTTCAACACACCTAAAGTATTTTAGATGTTAATATGCCATGTCATCATTAATGAATGTTTAATTTCAGAAGAATTGAACATTTCTGTAGAGGAAAAGGAGAATATTACTGAAAATAATGGAGGGTAAACAACTGGTATTGGAAAAATACTTCAATATATTTTCATTTTATTACTATATATACACAATATTGGAAAGAATGAAGCAACTAAGTCATAGGCAGTGGTACAAAAACATCTAATTAAAACATAGTCATCAAAATAATTTTTTATATTTCAAAATGTAAATATTTACTTTTTGCACTTGTAGGTGCACCACAAGTCGTTCTTCATGAGGTTTTTTTTTTTTTTTTTGAAGAGGTCAACACAAACACAACAAAAAAAAAAACGAATGCCAAAGTGCAGGGCAAAAAACTAGATGATAACTTTTTTTTTAGGCCAGAGGGGAAAAGGTCAAATTAATTTTTTCCAGTGTAATGCAATCATAATATTTTTACTTGTAATACCACAATACACATTCTCACAATGCTGCAATATTTTCATTACTATTGCGTTACTGCAATGTGAACACAAGTATATCTTACACAACAAACCTTAGTAAATATAAAGTTGATAGCAAATAAATGTTCTACTTAAAACTAACAATTTGCAAAGTGAATTCCGTTATGTTGAACAAAGCTAACTTTGTATATGAAAAGGCAGTTATTAACAGGTCTTATCTGCAAGTCCTTTACAAACAACAACACGAGGTTTAATCTTGTATTAGCTGATTGTGGTGTGGGTGGTTTAAGTGACCCTCAGGTTTGTCCATTCTGTTAGGATTACAAAAGAAATGGAGTGACATTAATGGTGATGGTGGGAAATTTATTCTCTTGTATCTTAAGACTGATAAGTGCAAGGTCCTAGTAATTATCTTGTGAGTGGGTGTATTTCTTTTTATCATCTGATTGTAAAGAATCTTTATCTCAACTTTTCAAGTTGAAACTCAACCATATTGTAGTAATACAGAATGTAGTAAAATACACATCCCCTTGAATATTTCATATTCAAATCAGTAGGGAGCGATTTAAAGGAGGAGTGGCGCTTTTCTCTTTTACTATAACCTCTCCCCTGTTGGTGATAGAAAATAGAAAAGAAGAGCTTATATATTTCTCACAGTAGTGAGAACTTTCAGTTCCTTGTAACATGTCACACTTATAAAATTTTATAATTTTTTTTTCTCTCTCTCTCTCTGTCCAATATCTTAAATGACAGTGATTTCAGTGCTGAGTACAAAAGACTCCCATGGTTTTTATCTAATTTGCCACTTTGGCATCTTGTGGATGGCATCAATGAGAATTTATGTTTCTCTTTTGGAGGAGCCACTTAGGTTGGGTGTAATTTTGACTTTTTACTACATTAAAGGGAGTTGAATAATTAAAAAAATTTTTATAATATTGATTTCAGGAATAAAAGATAAAGAGTTACTTGATCATCCAATTACTGTAGTTGTGCTTTTGGGGTGTAGATTTACCTATGCAATCTCTTTTCCATTAGTTAGCAGATTGCACTTGGCATATCTCATTTGGTTCTCCACTATCTGTGCAAGAAGCACATTAACAAGGTCTCAGTGGTAATGTTGCACTGCCTGCTAAAAGTCTTGCTTAATTTCACTTTTTTTTTTCTTTTAAAATAAAAACAAAATGAAATGGATGCTGGGAATTAAAATGATATAGTAACTGTAATTTAAAACTGAGTTACTCATACATAATTTTTGAATTATATTAAGAGCGCCAATTTGTTTAGTGAGAAAAAAACGAACTAAATTGTTAATTAAAATTCATATTAAGAATCAGTTATAAAAAAATGCCACAAAGAAAATAATACAGATGTCACGTCTAAAGCATCGTTCTTTATTTAGAGAGTAGTTCTCCAACTGGCCACGATGGCGCTAAACAGTGCCTGACGTGCGGCAGCTTTCATTGCTCTAAGTAGTTTCCGACCCGAGAGGTGGTTGTCTATTGCTGTGCCAGTAGTGAGCGCGAACTTAACTGACCCCGAGAAAACAATTGGATAAGAAGTGTATTATCCAGCGGTGAGATGATTTAAAACTTCCTGAACCAATTTCGTAGAATCCAGTTCGAATTCCACGAGTGATAAACTTGTCAACACAACGAAAAGTTGAATTTTTTTGTACTCAGTGCGCCAGTGTTTTTCCCCCAACTTCAAATCGAATGGATATTCGCTCAGCAATGGCACAAATACCCTCAACTATTGTCGTCGTCATACTAACATCGATCGTTATATCAGGTCAGTAATTAAAATTAATTAATGTAAATAAATTATAAACAAACAAATTAACGGTTTTTATTAAAATAAACTATTTACAACTGTCAGTGTGTATTAACTGACAATTAAGGTACAAAAATTTAAAATTTTTATCCACCTGTTAAGAGGCTCGTGAGGGGTCAGTTCGTAGATCGGACAAAGAAAACCGTTTGGTCGCTCACCCCTCTCGCTATTCAACTCAACCGGTTTGCTATAATTTCACAACGGAAAAAAAAGTTGAAAATAAGTCGGGCTAACAAACCCGACATAATTTTTCACCTGCACTAAATAAAATAAGTAAAAAATAAAAAAAAAATTCCTGCCCTTCAAAATCAATCAATAGAAATGTTGTTTATACGTATTGTGTAGCTATAGTAACCTATCCCACAAACCTAATTATCCTTGCTTTCCCCCAACTCGACATTTGGCGCCTAAAAATAAATTATGACATTGAATATATAAATTTTTTTTTCTTCTATTCCCAAAAAATCGATTGCTTAAATAGGAGATTGTGTGCGATTTGGTGGGAGATAGACACGAGTTGCGAGCTTAAATATACGTATTGTAGGGTTGCCGTGGGTACGTCACAAACAAGGTGAAATTGTAATGGAAGTTTTTTGTGTTGTAAAATTGACCTTGCCTTTCCGTTTCCTGTATCCTCCTTTGATCAGGCTTTTGTCGGGGTAAATAAGGGGACATTTTATTCTATTTGAATCATCTTAGAGAAGGGAATGACGTGATTGGGTTCAATTGAAGTTTATTTGCTGGGTTTTTTGCCTTCCCATATTTGTGTTTGGTTTAGGGTTATTAATGACGTTAATGTGACGGGGGAGAAGAAAAATTGTGAAGATGAAGCAAAGTGTTGGTAGAAGGTCCTTTGGGAAATTTTTGCCTCTTGATGTATAAGCGAAGAAATGAGTTTGTAGAGTGAATCTATCGTGTTGCACATTCAGATGAGAGGATTAGGGAAGTAGAGACGGCCTGCGAAAGGTGAGGTATACAAGTCCGTGCATGGTGTAAACATGATAAAAAATTCATGAGTCAAAAAAGTTTGGGGATGTTTATAAATCGGTGAATTTTGGGTGTCGATGACTTGAAGCAAATAAGTTTGAAGAGTATATGAAAATACCGAGGTTGCTGTTGAACTTAGAAGATTTACTGATTTACTCGTTTGGTAATTTCAGTCTTTATATAGATGAAATCGATTTTATTGCCATCCGGAAGTTAGTCAGTAAACAAATATGTGAATATGTGAAGAGGACAACTGGAGCTTTATGTTGTTAACTACTGCTATGGTTATATGCGGCGAAAACAAGGCAAACTAGAAGTATCTACTGTAGTCCCATAATAGGAGACAACAAGACTAGGAAGAACTGCTGCAGTCAGATGTGGGAGAAAACAAGACTAGGTAGAACTGCTGTAGTCACATGTATGGGAAAAAACAAGACTATAAGAAGAACAACTATAGTCCCAAATGGGAGAAAAGATGACAAGAACTAATGTAGTCAAATATGGAAGAAAAGATGACAAGTGTGTAACGCCTAATCGTCAGAGACGAGATGGTCATATGATGCTAAAAAAATAGGAATTAGAAACCCTTGATCAAAAATGTGATATAAGTAGATTATTTTAGCTTATTGGTAGTACCAATACTGCCCAGTACTGCTAGTGACTATAATGTCAAACACCAATATATGGTTTGCCTTTCCAAATGGCTTTGTTGCTTTTCTTCTCTGGATACACAACTCGATGGTTGTAATTATTATAAGTCTGGATTTTGCCTATAGGCAGACGCCCGCTTTTGTCGGCGCAAGATAATTCAACTGTGGTCGAATGCCGGCAAATCTTGATGAATTCTTGCCCAACCCAATTTAGTTTATCTGAAAGAGCAGAATTAGAATTTGACGTTGGTAGTAATCTCCTGAAGTCAATAGTGAATAAACATGATTACTGAATTGCAAAACTTGAGACGGATAGATATTCTATTTAGTAAATTGAATAGAATCTGGTGGAAGTTTTATTGCACTTCTTAAATCAAGTAAATCTTTTTTACGAGAGAAGACGTAAGGGCTTCAATTCAAATTACAGCTTTTCATGGTAGAGTAACTGCAATACTAATTGACGTCACAACTTTGAAAGTAGAAATCGTTCTGCTGGAACGGTCTCAAAGATTATTCACCTCAAATGCTGAGCAGTATAAACCACGCTTCAAATACGACTTTGAATGTACAAGTGCACTGCTCTGGAGTTGCAGAAGTCTGGCTTTATAAAATCAATTTAGGTGAAATATTATCCGATACTTGAAAATTTTATCATGGAGAAAACAGATGCCGCAGGAAAAATTAAGGCGCTTGTGCAGAAACTATTGTAATAGTCATTACGGCGGTAGAATAAAACCATAAATTCGTGACAAACAAAAATGGATACTAGAACTCACAGTTAATACATATCAAATTTCAACTTAATGTTGCCAGCAGGCTATAATTGTACAAAAACACTATTATAAATGACACTACAGAAGGGCTGCACCTCTTATGCTATCAAAGTTGGATTGTCAATTCGTGTGATTACTTTGAGTTTTGTAAAGTTGCAGTCACAACTGGGCAAACTGTTTACTTTTCAACCTTATTAGTGACTAATTTATCTGCAATGATCATGTGCGTGCAAATTATCCCACCCTGTTGTGCTCTATGAATAGAGGATAGGGTGTTAGAAAAAAGAATAAAAAAAAAAGGTGACTTCCAGATGGTTGCGGGCACAAGGGAAAGGAAGCGAAAGAGGGGAGACTGGTGGGTAGGTATACCATACTTTGTCCCATGAGCAATTCTTTGAAACGACTTCCTTTTACTTGTTTAGTAGCCCATTGGCCAATGTGGGATTTGGCCATTCAATGATGTGTGAAATGCGTGTACAAGCCTTTCCCTAAAACTACAAAACAATGTTTGCCTTACACTAATGACGTGTTCTGTTTACCAAGCCCTGTATCTAAATAACATCACGAAAACGCTTCTCCTACCCACAATGTATTAATTTCTAGACGTTAATTGACTCCACCCTTGATCAACCAAGCGAGTTAAGCTGCTTAATGTGCTGCTATAATTAAGATAAAAGTTCAATAATCATCACAACTGGTCGATTAATTAAAGAAACTTTTCTTCGACCCCGGTGGTCAATGTTTGCCACTCTTTTATCGTGTTCGTGGTCAAGTGATCTCTCGGTAGATGGAGAATTTATTGATTTCGGAATATCCAATGAGAGCGAGAAAGGGCAAAGTATAGGAATAAAGTTTGAAGAGAATATTTTTGAAAAAATGATAGGGTGGAGTATTCACTCCCGGGTTTTCAGAGGGTAGGATGTGAAAATGCAAGTGTGAATGGTCTCTCAGCTTGAAATAATGACTGCCATAAAAACCTAACAGGCGTCCACAGAAGCAGGGAGGGGGAAGAAAAAACATCTGACAAGCGACAAGTCGCCACTCAAACTAGCACCAACCAAATCGATTTTTTTTCTAATTTTTCACTTTTTTTTGTTAATGCTTTTACTTCCCTAACGTGTCATGAAATATTAATGTTTAGTTTCTTATTTCGACTGAAATTGGAAGAAAAATTGTATAGAATTTGGTGAGAAGAGGCATTGGACCAATGCATTATTATTAGACTCGGTACAATAAGTATAAAATTATGAGAAATTATATCTAAAACACAACAAAACCGAGTGAAAACTTGAGACATTGCACTTTTATTGATTCATGTTGCAAACAATGTATTAAAAAAATGGCACTATTAAGAACTAGTCACTCACATGTTAGAGCATTACATAGATGTAGTATTGCACTCTAGGTCATAAGCTATCACAACTAAGTGAAACTAAAATATCAACCACATATAATTGAGACTTTGAGTTTTCAAACTTTAAGTGACAAAAGGCATAAAGAATAAAAGAAATATCCTTTACTCAGCCAGCAACTACTAAGGTCGAATGCAATAAACCATAAGTCTAGATAAAGCCGTGTGGCTGTTTCTGCAATGCACTGGACAGAGAAAACTAATTTTATTGTGGAATCAGAAATAAGCCTGTAAAAGTTGTTTATTACAGTATTTACGTAGCAAATACCTGAACTAGACTTCCATAGATTGACTAAAATAACAGACAGTTATCTACAACTGCAAAGTTACTCTAGAACAGTATGAACTAATGTGAACACTGCCAAACTCACGATACTTTTCGAGGAGGTAACAGTAGCTGTATTCAAAAACTCAACTATAACGAGTGAATTTAACAAACCAATCCCTGCAGCGAATCGCAAATGATGACGTAACAGGTATACAAACAAGGCTTAATTTGAAAGTAAATCTAAATAAGGATTTCAAGAGGATGATTAAAAAAATTCTGGATTACAAGAAGTGAGTTAGTGGTACCACACCGCTATATGGCCGCAAGAATATTATAAAGGAGACAAATGAAATTTTACGCTGTCAACGGCTATAAGGTCATACGCGATAAGCTCTTCCTCTTTTAAGTAGGGTATGCGGATATTTATGACATTAAATTACAGGCAAATCCGCTCAGCGCCAACAAAACCGCAAAGTTTAAGAACGTAAACAAAAAATATTTTACAAAAATCTTAACATTTTTATAATAATTTTATATAATAAGGGTGAATTCATATCCCCTTCATCCTTCGAGGGCAAGAGGTCTTCACGGGTACATTTCCTGGAATGACTCATCGCATTTAATGACCAAGGTGCCCGGATTTTGGGGTGGGAAAATGGCTGAGCTAACGCCCTGCACAACGACACCTGGTGTTTTTATTTAAACCGACTTGCATGTTGTTGTTTGACTAAAGACCTGATTAAAACCTTCGCTTTTTCTTTACCTAGTCAATATTTACTCACCATATTTCTAACCCCCAAACTACAATTTCGTCTCCAATTTAATATGTTTGTTTAAATCTTCGCCGAGATTAGATAAAGTAATTTTTCTTGTGTACTTTAATTTGGGTTTTTTACCGCAACATGGATGATGAGTTATGTAAATTCAAAGGTTGTAAGGGATTGAGAGTACGTGAGAAGAGCTGCACTTACTGATAAGTGATGGCAGCTGAAGCTAAAAAGAAGAAAAAAAAGTGGAACGTGGCTTTTGTGGTTGGAGAACAATTGAAGGAGCAGTGACCACAAGTTGTGAAATGGTACTTGACCGACACGACATTGGATTTTGAAGAGAAAATGAAGATTTTGGTCGTGTGGTTTGAAATTTGAAACCGACCGAGGCTTGAGAGGTTTTGAATGTGATGTATAGAGGGCGGTTTAAGTTTTCGCGTTTTGTGGAGAGAGATTTTTTTTTTTTTTTTAGTGTTGACTTTTAGGGTTGGGTGAATTGAGGGCTTGTATGTGATTGCAAGGCGTCTCTGATTTCCTCTTGGCATGATAAGTTGGGAGTAGATAAGCAATTTGTAAGAGGCAAATACCTCAACGTTCTGCTGTCTCATAAAATTGCCTTTCCCATATTGACTGATGAAAATTCTTTGCAATTTACTCTCTGAATTATACTATAAATTAAATAACTTGTGCACTAATCAATGCTTGATGAAGCGGCGAAAATATGAATGGTTTTGATCTCGTTGATGAAGGCCGCTTAATGAGTTTGAAATATTTAAAAAAAATTGTAACAAGACTTTGATATGGTTATTACAATTTCGCTTTTGGGGCATTGGTGTGTTGAATGACTTTATTAAAATTAAATATTCTTGTTACCTTTGCTTGGAAGTATAGTAACAAAGAAATGGATATGAATGCAAATAACCTGCTGCGAAATTATACCTACTTTTCGTGGCATATGCTAGACTATCCCAGAAGTCTTCTTCTGCAAGTTAAAAGATTGGTTATGTAGAGATCTACAGCTGCTTTAATTTCATGCATTAAGTTTTTAACCCTCTCATGGAAAATGTAAAGAGGTAACATTTGACTCTTTAAGTTAGGATTCATTACATGTTTTAATAATCAGCAAACGTTTAACTTGGAGAAATCTTAGTTGGTTGAAAGGCTTCGTTACCAATATGCCAAATACACATGAAAATTGAAGTTGTGGAACTTGATGAAGATTTGCCAAAGATAACCCACCCCAAAAGAGTAAATCATTTAAAATTGAGTTTTGATTTTTTTTTTTTTCAGTTGTAAATAGTGAATTGCTCTTCACAACTGCAGTGATTACAGTTGATGTGAAAAGATGTAGAGAATTTTTTTCTCATTGGAAAATTCTAAATGAGAGGATTGTTTTTTTTTTCTTTTTGTTAGAAAGAACTCTGCAATTGGTTGAAAAGTGAAAATTTCGCTTCCCTCCTGCATCATATTTCTTATTGGATTGCTCGATTTTTCTGCGGTGCCAGTGTATAGAAAGAAATTATTGGTGGGTGGTTATGCCCTCGGATTTCGTGCCTCACGAAAGAACCCGCCAATCTGCTAATGACTTATTTAGCTTCATGTGATGGTTCGATAACCTCTTGAGTTTTCTCATCTTTTACTAGAAAAATAAAATCCTTCTTAATGGAAACGTCAGATTTTTAAAATGTTTATCCTGCATAAATATGTAAGGAAGAAATTTCGAGATTCTTTTTACTCCGAGTGGAAAAACGTATTGATGAAAACCTTTAAAAAAGTGTTTGAAAGACTAATGCACTAATGCTTAATGGCTATTAAGACATTACCTTACATCCCAGATACGTAAATATATTCAGCAAACAAACAAAAGCTTTCATTTGATAAAAGATCCAGACGTTTCTATACATTTCTTTCGATTAAAAAGTTATCAACGTTTCACTAATGACCTCTTGGCTACGATGAAGACTCACTTTGTACGGACCTCATCTCAACTTCATTAGACAAGGTCATGCACTATTCCTTCCTCAATGCTCACTCTTGTTCACCATCATTTCCACTTTTTAAAGACTTTATTTCTTTTTCTTCACTCATCACGAGAGGAAATTCATTTTTTCTACTCAACTCTTCTCATTAGTTTTTTGGAGTTCCGCAAGAGTGTTAGTTGTCAGGAAAAAAAAAGGTGTTTTATAAAGAGTATAGACTGAACAAATTTAATTATAAAGGATAAACTGAGATTTTTTTATAAGGAGGGTAAATGGAATTTTGAACACACTCGCTTAAGGAATTTTTTGTCCAGGTGGTAACAGTTGAAACTTTGTATAATTTGTCGACAGCTGTATTTAAAAGTGTAATTTGCAGCGGTTGGTATTGAGAGCAGACGTTCGTTATGACGCCACACCTGAATAAATGTTACGTAATAGAATTTAACGAACCGATCTTTTTGTTTTTGTTAAGGAGAGCAACTACACTCGTGATTAAATGGGTTGAATAATTTATTATGCCACTTGTAAATAAAGTGGACGACTTAAATGGTCTCGTAGTGGTTAATAGTAGTTTGATATGGTCTGTAAAGTGTATTGAGTGCTGCTTAATTGTTGTTGGTGCGGGATATTTAAAGGCGTGTTGATGACTATGCTGATCGAAACCTGCTAAATTGTATTGGGGATGGTAGACCAAATGTTAATCGAGGACAGCTAAGGTCTTTTTACTGTCAGAAGAGATCTAAGCTGATATTCCCTTACAGGGAACACGTAAATTAATTAATGTACAGCTATCCTATGTACCTAGCCATACATATGTAATTACATCACTACATGTTTGTATTGAATTGTGATGAATATAAGAGACAAACGCTGCTTAATATTGTCAGTGGTTGCCAGATCCATACGCGACAGGTAACACCATATTGAGACAAAGTCAAAAGCTTAAACACTACTGCAGTAGTAGACCATAACAAACTAACTAAACTAATAAATAAGGCTTTTAACTAGAGCTTCCATTTGTTTCCTCAAACCAAAGGAAGGTTGGAACTCCTGAAAGGGTTGGAAGTTAAACAAGAGCGAGGGGGGTACCCTTACTTGCTTCATAAAGTATATATACTCAGTCACTGGTGACAAAAACTAGAGAGTCCTAACAATACACTTTATGAAGTCTATTCAGTCAATCTTTGTAGGGCTGAATCGTACAATTGCATTATGTGACTATTTACGACTCACTTTAAAGCAATTAAGCAAAAACCTATTAAAAACTAGGATGGTTTGCTGCGCATTTCTGCTCTTTGTTAGATGAGTTTTTATAATTTTGTAATAGCATTTAATATCATTGGTAGATAAACACCATGAACTTTAGTGAAGTGGCAACACAACACAAACACATAATCTCAATTATTTGTCTATTGAAGTGTAAGCTTAACTGGGATTCTTTTCTGCAAAAGTCAAAACAGACTTGAAGAAAAACAAGGGTTTGTTGTCTTTTCTTACGCAACCTTCAACAGTTTTATGAGAATTTTTTTTTTTTAAATTTCGATTACTTCCTAATTAATTTCTGCAGATTTTTATATAGAAAGAAGCTATTTTTACACAGTTGTTTTTATTAATGGAAGTTATTTTCAGTTTTATAAATATTTTTTTAAGTAACTAACTAATCTTAATTAGACAGGTGCTGAGCAATTGGGAAAGATGTTTTCTTGAAATTTTTCATTAAAAAAAATTAAGTTAATGTAATTAAAAGAAATCGATTATTTTTCAAGAAAGTTTGTTTTTACAGCTGAGATTGTTTTCTCGCAAAAGGAATTTTGTTTTCAAGCATTGAATTGTCAGAAGCAACGGCAGAAATTCGTCGAGTTAATGAAAAGCAGACCGGGTCACTGGACACGCAATTCATTATCCCAGAAGTTAAATTCCTCTAGAGCAATTGCGTTTGCTACAACAACTGTTACTTCTTTTTATTTTATTTTTTTTTCCAACTTTTACACAAGTTTGACTCGTTCAACTTTTTTTTCACCCTCAAAACTGTGATTACACTTTTTCACTTTCCTTTCAATGTTGAGAACTTCTTTCAACTGAATCCATTATCTAATAACACAATAAAACCACTGACCGAAACTAATGGACTTATCAAGTTGGATGACTATTTGCTTCATATAACATGCAACTATTTAATAAAAATATTGCCATACATAAGTTTATAATTTTACAATACACAACTCTGTACATGGTTGTGATGCCACCCAAAAGAAATGTAGAATTAGTTTAAATAATGAAGCGCTGTGATTGGCCAGACACAATTAACTAGTGTTATTCTATTAGCTGTGAAGAAAGAATTGGGGGATGTCTTCTCTTTAACCTTCTTGGAAAATGAAAACTTCTTATCTTTAATATTCTAAGATTTTAGTTGAATTGTTCAATGAAATTTAACCGATTATCCCAGTTAAAAGACCTTTGATGACTCGAAATTATCGAAAACCATTACATTTAAAATGCAATGCAAAATTTTTCAGCTTAAATCTTTAAAAAAAAAAAGGTAATTATGCAGTTGAATTGTCTTTGGAACCAATAATTAGTTTGTAAATTAGATTTTTCAACCAAATGAATCAATCTAGTGATGGACGCTATTAAATTTCATTTGCTGCTATTGATAAATCCAATCCAACTCATTTTTTGAATTACTTACTACCGAACATTAGTTTATTGCAAACTCAAACTCTTTCTGCACTTCCCCCCTCTTCGCATCCTGCCAATGACTTTGATTTTAATTTATCTAGAAGATAGGAGAGAAAGAGAGGAAAAAGCAACAGTGTTAATTGACAAGTTTGCCTAGTTCCTCGTTGAATTGATGAGGTAACATCCACACGAATTAGAAGAGCCAAAGTGTAGGCAATAAAAATAGAAAGATCCTTAAGTACTCGCTTTTACTGCTTCATTCTTTTGATATTGTTTTCTATCAGAGGTTTATCTCTCTCTTAATGTACACTATTGGAGACCTAGAGAGAGAATTCATGTCTAGAATTGAGTGAATAAAAATTAACACTATCAAAAGATATTGCAATTGATGGTAATTGCCTTCTGTTTTCAAGTGATTGTCTTAAGACATGTTTACCCTACACATTTTTCAACTCGCTGATAAGGTAGAGTGGGGTAAATTGGGTAATGGATTTTTTTAGTTGAGTAAAAAATGAATTTAGATGTTGAACTTTTCTCTCTTTGCTAAATGATGTGTTGAGGATTTAATTATGTTTGTGTGTTTGGGAGAGGAAATAACAATGAGTAGCATTGATGAGTAGCTATTAAAGGAAAATTATTTAGACCTTGACATGTTTTGTTTAGGCTATGGAATTGTGGGAAAAGAATGTTTTTAAGATGGGTGATTATGATTTAAAGTGTTATTGGGTTGTGAGTAAACTTGCTGAATATGTCTTTTTCCTATTGTGTGGTTTGGGTAAATCCTTAAAGGGCGATTTATGATGTTTGCATGGGCAAAAAGGGGTTTGAATTGAAGTGGTTAATCATTTAGAGTTGAAAGAGATTTTTTATTTTGATGAAGGAACATTAAGGGTCTGCCTGCACACAGTCGATTCAAGGGTAATGATGTATGGTTTTCTCTTCTGATAGAAAGTATATGACGTCATTTGTTTGGGTCTCTGGAGTGGTTTCGATTTTCCAAAGGGAGTTTACAATGGAATATGAGAAATATATATCAAATGGTCTTGAGAGGATGGTGTAAGTTAAGTGTTTGTTTCAGAGTGAATTTTTGAGGGTTTGTAATAATTTGTGGAATGATATAAAATTGCAATGGCAAAATGCCTGAAGTTAAAGGTTTGTGGTTAATTTGCCAGAGCAGCTCAGAAACGTTTTGATCGTACAGAGGATGTTTTTTCTTTTACTGTCCTTGGGGTTTAATTAATGGCTTAATTGCTTGTAATAAAAAATTGAAAAAGTTTTATGATTTTTTTTTTTAAATCTTGATTTTGATATGGGTTTAATGGAACATATCTCTCGCACTAATAAGGTTTTACATGCATTGCAATTTGCAATTTGCAACTTTCAACTTATTTATTCAAGTAAATGAAAACCTGCACATTTTTACTTCCAACAAATAAGTCAGTAATTTGAATCAGAATAGAAACAATGAATTCAAAGAAATATTTGTGAAAACAGTTCCTGGTTTGCAAACAAAATGTAGAAATGAATCTTAAATATTTGGTCTCGGGCTAGAATTGCTTATAAGAATCAGTATTGATCTTGTTACTAAGAATCTGCGCAAACTGGTGTGCAGCAATCAACTTGTTATTTTGCAATACTTCATTCATTCAAACAGAGAAAACATTAGAGTTAACATTCTAGCAAAGACTTATTATTCAACTTGTGCTAAAGAAAAGAGAGAGAAGTGGAATTTAATGTTGACATCAAAAAAGGAAAGGAAGAAAAACAAGAGAATAATTCCAAATTTCAATATTAGGTACTGCTTAATGCACCTGAAATAGCATACATTAAATCTAATTTTACAAAACTGGATAAAAGGTGAAACCGAGCGTATTTTCATCACGAAATGGTACGTAATGTCATTAGCAAGATTTGCACAGCAACAAATGTAAGATAAATTTTAACCCTCTCCTACTGCAGTTTTAGTAAATAGTCATTGGTCTGACTAAAGATAGTCATACTTCCTTTAAAACATTCTGCAAGAACATTCTACAAAAACGCTTTGTCTGCATAAAAAATTTATTTCCTAAACATAATTTGATAGTTATCAGCATCTGTTTTTATTTATTGCAGATGCAATTCTTCAGAGCTTTTTAAACTTTAAATTCTAAATAATGAAAAATGATTTTATGTCATGACCTGCAGGTTGATAAGACTGAAAGAAGTACTTCAACTTATTACATTTAAGTCAAAGAAGAAAAAGAATAGGAACTTGTGTTCAGGAAATTGGAAGAAAAGGAACAAGTGGGGGAGAATGGAAGTTGAAATTTTTGTTAAGACCGATGATTTGTAACTGGTCAATACATTTTTTCTTTGTCATCCGGCCAAAGACTGGGTATTTTTATGTGGGTTTTATAGTCAGTGATATGATTCAGGTGGCTGGTTTATGCAGCAATTCTCCATCATTGATTTGCACTTAAGAATTACATTTCGGATTCCTTTTTCTTTTAATCTGTGAACCGTGTATTAATTCATTCTTTCTCTTATTGAAGATGGGTGATCAATTTTGAAATTTAATTTCGTGAGTGTTTGTGGTGGGGGCTTTCAAGAAGCAATTATCTCGATGAAAATGTTACAAAATTAATTTTTATTGTAAATGTTGATTTCTTTTTTTTTTTTTCAAATTGAATTTTGATATAAAATTAATTTTGGAGAAAAATTCTGGTGATTCGCCTTGAGTTTTGTTATTAGTAATTTAATATTTATGAAATTGGGTTTCGTTTCGCAAGAAGTCATTACATAAAGACATACGTTTTCAGAGAAATCTGTTTTTATTTTTAGATTTAATTTATTTTGGTTTTATGAAACGTAAACAAAGATATTAAATGGTTTTTTTTGGACCTAAATAACCTAAATGACAGTAAAGGCTTTTGTTGGAATCTTTGCTGACACAGCTAAACTTGTTATTGTATATTATTGAGTTACTTCTGGTATATAAGAATGAATAGTTTCCAATATATAGCAGCAGAAAGGCGATCTTAGTCAAGTGACATGACTTAAACGTCATAAAATCTCAACCAATATGGCGGATGATGAAAGTCATGTGGTAATTAAAAGTATTACATTTCTTGTCATTTATAAGTCAGTATTCAATTACAAAAAGATGAAGCAGCACTTTCCACTGCTAACAGAAACTAAGGCCATTCGAGACGGGCACTAATCAAGAAGGAAAAACAATATAGTTGTAGCATCAGCCGCAGTACAAGCGCCACTATTGTCCTAGGTAGCGGAATAATTCGTCAATGCACAACCAATTAAGCCATAAACAACTAATCCCAACATGAAACAAACAAATCCAAAACCACAGTACAATCAGAAAATGCCTAAATTTCATTGTAAAGGTGCTTGAGTTTTGTTTATGTCTTCTGCTGTAGTTGTGGTATTATTAAACTCTAAGGTTTTATCTTTAATGGAAAGCAAGTATTACCAAATGCACATAAACCTCTAACAATTTACATAAGTTTCAAGATATTTACACATTAAAGATTGATTATCTGCTGAACTCATTCTAGCGGATGAGGTTGAGTTTACACTTTGTACACTGTTCTTCCTGACCTCTGCTACTTGGATGAGTAGTTTTATTTTGATACAAAGGTCGGTGAAGGTGAGTCTCAGGAATTTTGCTTGGCATGAATTTTCTAAGTATTGACTCGCGACCTGGAATTCACCTTTTCAATCACGGGTGAAGAGAAAAATTTCTTAAAGAAAAAGAAGAGCTTGAAATATAAATTGGGTTGCTAATTAGACGTACCTTGTGAGAGTTTATTGATCAGTTTCTGAGTGGATGCAAAATTTGTTTAGTCGGGGTTGTAATTAAAAAAGTGCATGGGACTTCTGACTCTTCTTCTACTGGTAAATGACGTGCTTAAATGGCACCTGTGTATATTTAGTTGTGGGTTTATCGTGGGGTATGGTGGTTGGAGAAAGTGGTTTGTGTATTTTTTCTTTTCTTTTTCATCTTCATTCCCAAGATTGTGTTGGTGAAGACTGTTCTCTTGGGATATTTCTTGGTTGGCCACTAACCTTTTTGTTTGTAGTCACAGCTGAAGTCGACACTTAAAGCGGCGGAGAGCGCGTTTGTCACTGCAAACTCAATTTGGTTGACTGTTTGTTCCATGCCTTTAGTTGGCTATACCCTTTTTTGAAATGTAAAATCAGTTTTTAAATTGAGGATTCTGGTAATGACAGAATAAAGAGTTTTGAAGAAAGAACAGCATTGAAAAAACGAATCTCAAAACCGTGCAGAGGACTATCAAGCTAAAACTACTTATTTTACAGCTTTTATTTCCCAATCTTTCTCAATCTGAAATTCAATATTGAAATGCGACAACACTTCATTAACATCCCATCAGCATATTGTTGATATCATCAATAAACATGAGGGTGTTAGAAATTTACGAATATTAAACAAGGCTGTTCACCTAATATTTTGTCAACTCTAAAAATCTCCAGAACTATTATTGATGTATTGTGACAAGCAGCTTTTTGTTGAGAGCCAAAGGGATATATATCGACTAAGTCAACGTATGAATGAAACAGTAGAAAGAGCTGCTCAGTGAAGTGAATATTATGAAATTTAAAATCTATTGATTAGGATTTATATATGCATAGTCGATGCAAAAGCAAACCTCTAGTCAACAATAAGCCAGAGTAAAATGAAAAGAATTGCCACTCGGTTGTGCTGGATTTAGGAAAGAGAAACGAGGCTTAACATGGCCAGGGCCGCACGCAACGCTGTATCTGTTCAACGTCAAATCACTACAAAGTTATAATAAGTAAATACTAAAAGAACCCAAGAAAGAAGACTAGCAAAAAGAACAAAACTAAGTTACCTAAGAAGAAGACGAAAAAGGCATGCCCCTTTCGACTATAATGGTCATACGTGGCAAAAACAAGACAGACTAGCAACACTTCATTCAAAACAGCAAGAAAACCAAAAGAAACTAATATTAGGCTCAGTCACAGTGTCACAGTGCTGTCTTAAAAAGCCTGCTAATTTTATACCTAACTGTTATCAGACATACCGTACCTCACTCAATACCATTCAACTAGAATTAATTTACACAATTCTACTCACTTATTTTTATATGATTGACAGAATCTATATTACATTTGGCCTTGTGTGCTCAGACATCAAAATTGACTTTTCTTCCTCATCCCTAACGTCCATCTACAGAATAATTCCAAGTATGGATTCCCTATTGACTTCAACATCTATAAACGTAACAGAAGCCAGTGACCACAGCGTTTCTCCCCAAATCCCTCACCAAGTGCATAATACTTGCAGTAGATAAATAACTCACCGATAAAAGATTAATTATTA
>JAQGAS010001146.1:0-24789 GCA_034686365.1 Pachymerium ferrugineum | reverse complement strand
TTTTGCAAAATATTTGACAATTTGCAAAAATTTCATAAAAATGTTACAAATTTTTTGCATAATTTACAAAATTTTACAAAATTTTTGCAAAATATTTGACAATTTGCAAAAATTTCATAAAAATGTTACAAATTTTTTGCATAATTTACAAAATTTTGCAAATTTTTTGTAAAAAAAAACAAAAACGGCTAATTATTTGCAAAACTTTTTTGCAAAATTTTTGCAAATTTTTTACTTGGGCAGTTGGGATATCCATAATGTAAAACGTTGAATAGGTTTTTGCAATAATATTACAACATTTTATAAAGTTTTGGTAAATACTACTTGAACCCTGCTGATATTTGATATAAGATCCCATTAGAAATTGAGATTGTATTGAGACTCATTAGTCCTATGGGATCAATAAGAAATTAACCAATTTCCTATTGTTTCCCATTGATTCCAATGGGAAATTGGCCAATTTTCCAATAAGGCCAATAGGATTCTTATAAGATAATTTCCACAGGGGGCTGCATTGTAGAAAGTTTATAAAGTTCTTATTTTATAGAAAAATGGAATTTTTAAGCTCTGGGATATAAATTTTGCAAATTTTTGTATAGATTAAGTTTGTAATTCGACAACTTTTTACATAATCTTCTAGAAGGTACAAGAATAATTTTATAAATTTATAACTCTTTACACAATTATTATAAAAAAAATATCTTCATAAATTGGCTAAAATGTGTCTAGCAACAGTTTATCACTGTTCATTACACACCCAATTTAAAGCAAAGTGTTATATTCGTAATTTGTACAACTATGAAAAGCTTTTATCCCAAACACATATAGACTTTAATCACGAAACATACTGATAAGTATACGCAGCCATTTCTCTTTAATAAATAACTATTTACAAAACGTGTTGAATGTCCTGTTGCGGGAATTATAAAGTAAGCAGAATTCCATTTATTTCTAGTAAACTTGTGTGAATGATGCATGAAATCACTCCTCACAATTCGTCATCATTATACGATCAATAAGATAGATGATTTAGTAGTAATTCATTTCATTGTCATTGTCACAGTGACACACTTTTATTAACACAAATAGAATGCTGGGAAATAGATTTAAAAAAATAAATTTATAAACCATTTTTTTTAAAAAGTCACCATAACGACATAAAATAAACAAATCCAAACGAAATACCAAAGTGTACAATAAATTCCTTAAAACTGAATATTTTATAATAATCACATATCACATTTAACAAATACATGTAAATATTAATACGCACGTATCGGCATGTAATATATTATTTCAAACCCTTGAAATCAGATAATTCTCCAACTAAACACGCAACTTGTAAATCGAATTTTAGTTCAATATTTCTCATTTGACATAACTAAGAATTGTGGGTAAAAATACAGCGAAATGCAGTTTGTCAAGCTCCATTCATTGTATATCCGCTATCTATTCACCTGTGCTTCACCTTCAGGCTATTTTGACTAGAAACAAGTCAACCATTGGTTGTTAATCTTACTGTGGAATGTTGTTGAGGGGTCACGAAATGAGAACGCGAAGTAGTAAAAATGCCGGTAAGAGAGCTTGGACTGCGAAAGGCAAACAGGTGCAGGATACTATACCTTTAACGAGTCCGAAAAAAAAGAAAAAACTTAATGAAAACGTATCATGGAAGAGAGAAAACAGGTAACAAATTTTCAAATAATATTGCGCCTTGTTTAAATCAATAGAGTGGAAAATTTGAAGGAAATAGGAAATGTGTAAAGAAGGTATTGGATGTGGGACAAGCAAGGTCAATATTTATCGAGCTAACAGCTCCACGTTTATTCGGTTAACGTCGTGTCAAATTACATCCGTGAATTTAAATAAACCTTGACTCGAAGGGTGAAAATTATATTAAAATTATATTATAAATAATTGTTCACTTTTTCTATAATTTTTGCAAGGATTTTCTCATTTTTTTGACACAAAAACTTTGAAATATTTTACAAATTATTTGAAAAATTTTTGTCAAACTCTAAAAATTTCATTAAACTAATTAAGCCCAGCAACAGTTGTCCTCTCATTACACTTTAATTATAAAAATTAATTAATAATAAAACTTTATTACTTCAATAAATATTATTTCCACTATGTCAACGTTAAAAAAAGTTCTACCACCAGGTGATGGATAAAGATAAATATGGATGCGTTCATTATTTTTATCTTTTATTAATGCATTAAAAATAATCTTTGAATCATTCTGTTGTTCTACAAACATATTCATATCTATTCAACTTGTATTTTGCAGAATGGAAGAACGAATGGCCCGTGAGCCGAAATTATGTCGTTGTACAATGCTTTTGGCTGCAAGGATCTTTGACACAGCCCTCGTATTAGGACTACATGTTATTCAGGGCAGTACCCTCAATTTCCTGCTTATTAGATATGACAGCACAAATGGTACATACTTCTGGTTTGTAGCTGATTTGTGCGTTATAATGATAACAATGGGATCGTTGTTATCATCCTATCATCACGTAAGACTTAAAACAAGACGCAAGATTCAACCTATCGGTATCGGGCTGAGTGTGTTGGACGAATCACATAAAACGCAGGTTCAAAAAATACCCAGGTGGGTTTTTATTCCTTGTTTTTATTGTTTTGAAAAGTTTGAGCGTGCAAAATATTTTTAGGGAACAAATAAATTGTTTATTTCCTGTTCAAATTTTTTTTTTTCTCAAAAACATCACTAGGTGAAGTGTGGTGTCCTAGTGATGAAAATCAGAAACAGCTAAATTTAATACCCACAAATATATTGATCACCATTAAGTTTAAGATAATTAAATAATTTATCCAGAAATGAAACTTAGTGGAACCTTTTTTTGTGTGTTTTTAAAATCGATTTCCGCTCCTGTGATTTTTTACAGGAAGAGTGTACGGAAATACTTTGTTGATTGTGTTGATGATGCTCATTGTCTTTATTAATTATTTTTTTTTCTTTTGGTAGATATGGTGTCATACCTTTCTCCTATTCGGCCTGGTTCGTCTACGCAATTTTTCTGGTTGCTAAACTAGGAATGGTGTATCAATCAGGATTAGCTGCAAGTTTCAAGACACAAGAGTCACATTCTCCTCAAATGTTGTGCTGTGTTTTGAGTATCACTGCTGTCCTATTCTTCCTCCAAGTATGAAGACTCAAGTTGTTAAAAATATGATTTAGTCAAGTTCAGGTTCTCACCCCATCTTAAAATTGCAGTTTTTGCTAATGTTCACTCTATTAATTATTAAAATAGTAAAAGTATGGTTAAAACTGCAATTAAGTTGGAAAATTGTATTCAGCACTTTCTGATTTTGACTCCAAAATTATTGAAATTTCATATTTCACATTATTGATCGAAATTCTTTTGAGGCACGGTTGTCTCGTTGAAATCACACAACAACAGAACGAGATACCCGTACCCCTACAGCAGCACTGTGTATAATGGTTTTAGATCACCGCTAATGCCCCCTTTGGTTATAAGGTGATCAATCCTGCGTTTACACTTTGGTAGAACCAACTATGTTTTCTTAAAACTTGATTTTTAACAAGTGTGCATACCCATTTTTAAATTTTTGCTTTTGTTTTTTTTTTTAGTTAAATACTTGTCACAATGCAAGATCAGGATCAACGCGATATCTGGCTCTTATGAGTACCGCATTTGGAACAGCAGTTGAAATTTTGGATAGTATCAGTCTCTACTCATTACTCATATGGACAACTTACAATTTACCAAATAATCTTGAAACTGCAATTCTAATTCTGTCTTCCATCAATATTGTCCTACCAACTTTAGTATTTTTCAGATTTAGTTTATCTGATTTTGAAGAACATTCGGCAAGTTCTGCAATAGATTTCACCCACCTGACATTGAAAACCCTTGTGGTTGATGCACCATTTTTAGCCATTCGAATTTATTTATGGTGGCGTTGTGCCAATATGGATATATCACCATTTTTAATGAAAAATGTGCTCTGCCTAATTTGGTGGTTTCGTTTCGTGCTTCCTGAAGGCATTACAATTTTACAAAGACTTTTGGAGGAAGTTGAAGTACCAAAGAAAGGTCTTTATACCATTACAGTACAGCCTATAGTTGGACCTACAGATTCTGTTAGTACTATAAATAGGCAAATACAAGGGTATGAACTTAATACAATTAGCAGTTGAAAAAGTTTGTTAGATATTTCAAATCTAGGAACAAGTTTTCAATGTTTCGTATGTATATAAGGATGTGTTCTGTTATGAAGAGTATTAACTATTAAGATTTGAAAAGAATAAAATTGTGTTGCCCTATCAAATTTTTATTATTTCTGATTAGAAATTTGATTAAAGTTTTATAATTTTGTAATGTTCAATTAGTGAAATTTATTATTTATTTTCTATTGTATCTCGACGTGGGAAGATTGTATCTCAGAAAATATTCAATAATTGTTTCTATAGCTACAGGAACTGTTACTGGTAGTTACTTAATATTGAACTGTTGACCATGACGTATTAAAAATTCAATGCAATAAAATATTCCAGTATAAAAGTTTGATTACAGTTTAATTAATTTCTATGAAATTTTGTAATAAAAATTATATTAATGATTAAATCCAGAAAAAAACTATTAAATGGGTTTTGCATATTTTCTAAAATATTACGATATCTTTTCAAAGTATTTATAAAATGTTTTTAGTACTTGGAAGCTCAAACCAAAAATTTTAAATACCGGTACTAAGACGTTACACATTGCTTACCACGCATTACAATATACAATAACGCATCTTTTATTCAACTAATATTAAAGCGTTCATGCATTACATGTGTGACCGTAAACACAATAAACTAGTTTTTCATGGAACAGTAATTGCGATTGATCGGCGCATGTGTACTGACGTAAAATACTTGCAGCAGGGGGTTTCGTTGCCTGGAGCAACAAACGGCTACTTTCACTAAACGCGCACACGAAAGCCACACCATACTAGTAAGAGAAACACGCACGGGAAATTATCACGGCGAGGGCCTTTGATAAGGTAAAAAAAAATTTCAAAAAGTTCTGAATTTCAAATATAGAAAACTCGTAAACCGCTTTTATAATGAGTAGATTTTGGGAGTTTAAATTTTTTTACACGGAATAAACAGGAGGAGATAATCGAGTATTTATTTTTTATGCTGTGTCAGAGGATATGAGGGATCGGTTTGTGTGTGTTTCGAGGAAGTACATTAACCTTTCGGATAGCAATACTGATCAATAGTGTGAAATCAGCTTATTTGTAGGTGTAAAATAGTGTTCGGTGTGTTTAGTAAACTTGCTCAGAAGTTGCCCGAGTAACACGAGTTGAATCAATGGGTAAAGTTATAAAAAGAAGTGTGATATTGATTAGTTTTGACTTTCACCCTAGTTTCTTACTGTGTTAGTTGTTTGTTATCTTTTATAGCAACAATTTTTGTCGATTATTTTTCTGTAGGACGAAGCTGGCGCGAGCGTTTTACCATGGTCCAAGGATTTTGTGCTGCAGTTTTTCGAGTAATAGATTCGCTCATATTACTCGTAGTGATCGGAATACAAGGAGCGGCTCTTAATTTTTTGATGGTAAAATTTGACTATGAAAACAAATACTTATATTACTGGTTCGCTGGAGATGGACTCGTTATACTTGTGTTCATTATAACGCTTATACTTTCCTACCGGTAAGTGGAGAGAAATTTATTCTATTAGTTCATAAATTTGTAATAGATTTGAGTGGGAACTTGTTGCTTATCGCGTTTAAACTTTTGACGTTTCCTGCCTCGTTAATAACATTTAATAAAACCTTTTAAAATTTTATTTTAGGTCTATCCTAGTAAAAGTTCATTCAAAGTTGGATCGAATTGACATTCCACACATTGAAATACCGATGTATGGAACACTACCCTTTGGTTACATTAGTTGGTTCATATATGGAAGCTTAATGGTGTGCAAAATCATCTACATCTTTCAATCAGATATTCCACTCAAGCTTGGAGTGAAGTTTGACTTGTATTCCACTTCCAGTTTGATGGTAGGTATAGAAAAGCTGCATTCAAATTTTTAATTTTTAAGAGGCGGAGAAGATGCAACTAAAATGGTTCATTGTTTTTACAGTATTTTGGCACAAAAAAACCCAAAAAAAAGTGAATTATTTTAATTTTTTTGATTTTCCTATCTAATTTTGATTAGAGAGATGGGAAGGGAATAAAATTGAATAATTCTTGCAACAACATTTCCTGATGGATATTGTAATGATATAAGTTGAGTCATTATGTTGAATAATGGTTGACATTCGGAAGTGTCATCTGCTACATAAATATGTGTTTACCTAACAGGTGTGGTACAAAAGGCCTTTTGTAAAGGAAACATACTTTTTGTGGACAATTACAAGACAAAAACGTTGACGTATTTCAATCAATTGAAGAAACATACGTTAATTAATAATTATTAAACCAAAAATAACCGTCTGGTAAAGACAGTCAAGAGGAAGTTTCCAGAAAAATTTCCATGTTATCACAATTACATTGAGAGCGTGCCAAAATCAATGACCACTTGAAAATTGACAACTTATAAGTTTAAAGAGTGTAACAAATTCTGTGAATTGTTTGATATTAGAGGCACGAAAATTTTTATTTATTTCACATTTAAGTCCCGATATGCTTACATAAACGCACGTCAAAGCACCTAAAATTCCTGCCAATATTCTGAATAAAGTTTTTCCATGTGTCAATGCACTTTGGATGATGAGTCAGAATAAATAAATCTGTTAACAAAACCATTAAGGTTCTGTATAATATTAATTTTGCTTGTTAGGCGACCTGAATAATGAAACTGATTAGTGTGAACAGATAAACTGCACTTGCATGAAACTTTATTTACACTGATGAGTGTTTTCAGGAAATTTGCATTGTAGTATATAAGGGTTTATATAATACACAAGAGAAAGGAACTAATTCCGTACCTAAGTAAAAAAAAAATTCCTCTAACTGAAATAAACTTTTTTTTTTTTTTTTAGATCGTGTTAAGTTTGTCAGTTGTCATCTTTATCTTGCTCGTCAACACTGAACATGATGCAGAACCAAACAGTGATCGCAACAGTTACATAGGAGACTTATGCAAAGGCGTTGCTTTTGATCTTTTCGACACCATCGTGTTCCTTCTGCTATTATTGCCTCAAGACCCACCAACACTTGAAGATAAAACTGGATTCTATAATCCAGAGCTTGATCATAATCAACGATTACACGACGCTATTCTTGGATTAGCGTGTGCTAACTTTTTAATACCTGGCTTCTCATTGATGAAATTAAGTCTGAGTGACTTTGGTGAGCAGACACAACCAATCAAGTTATCACTGTTCACAAAAACCTTAAAGTTGTTTGGAATTAACATCCCATACATGATAATCCGTATATATTTATTTAACCCTGACAAGGATATGCCAGTTTTCCTTATAAAAAATGTGTTGGCTACGTTGGTTAGTTTGAGATACATGATACCTGAATACTTTAATGCGTGCCGTTGTTGTTGTTCAAATACACATTCAACATCTGCTGTAAAGCCGATTAATATTATGACTTAACATGTAAATTATAGTTTTATAATTAACAACTGTTATTCACTTTTCATTATTGACAATGTTATGCATTCATACGGCCTTGCAAATATTTTCCTACTTGCATTGCAGTGAACCATTGTTTTATATTTTGTATTAAATTTTAAAGATTTCATTAAATTCACATTTAGAAATAAAAGGTACGGTTTTCTGTTTGCTACACCCATTGCGTACAATAATTTTTGTTTTGGCTCGAGTTAATCCGGCACTTAATATCGTCAATAGAGGTAAAGGATTATTTTCTTTTTATTAGCTAATTCTAATTCAAAAGTGTGGAAAGTTTTTTATACCCTACTGAAACGTATGGAGTTGAGATTTTAGTGTGTCGAGATTTGTTTCATTTACAGAAATTACAGTCGTGACTTGTTACTGAATATCAACTTTCTGTGCACTAAATGAAGTGAAGAAGTTATTGTGTATTAAAAAGCATTTCAAGGAGAGAAGTGTTGAAAAATAAAATATTTTCAAAAAAATTGTATCTTTCATGCTTCTCTGAAGAAACTTTATTTTAAAAACTTTATTTAAAAAACAGAAGAAAAGCTCTTAGTAGACAATTTTAAGATCTTTTCTGCTGTTTTTTAAAGAAAACTTATTTTAACAGATTTTCAAAGGAAGTTACAATGAAAAAGGGCTAATATGAAGTGCAAACAAAATACAGATTGATCCAAGTTCGGACCGTTCTATGGAGAAGCAAGTGATGATGCCATAGCTAAAAATTGGACACAGTTTAAAGTTTCTTCGGATTAGCTATAGGTTTGATGGTGATCAAATCAAATGTACCGGAAATCACTGGCGGATGCGTACGGAAGCCTGAATGGTTCCGCCATACTAGCTCTCACCTTTGGTGCAGCAAGTATGAAGTATGGCGAGGACCATCTCAGGCTTTTGTACGCATTCGCCAGTGATTACCGATAATCACCAGACCACTCGTGGTATTACTACTGGCTGTTGCAAAACGAGTGGAATTATCAAACACATTAGATTGTTCGTGCAGGAACTGAATTAAAGGAAATTTTTAGTAAATCCTTGTGACGATCATTTGTCAGAACTGTGGAGCGATGTCTGATCTTACTGTTCTTTGTATTACCACAATGTTCCGGCAGGTATGTGGTGGGTGCGAGGAAAACGCAACAAGCATAGAGTGGATTGCACCAACCTCAGTTATGGTTAAATTTTACTTAAAGCATTAACTGAGATTGGTACAATCCACCCTTAAAATAGTTGACAAGATATCAATTTAGAATTTGATTGTTTATTTATTTTATGCTGCTTTACACACATTTATTGTTGCGTTGCAATTATTGTTTGAAGTATTTAGAAATGTGAGTTAAACCTATTGAAATTTACAGTTAAAGAAAAATCAAATACTCAAGGTAAAACATGGCGAATGCACCACCCTCTGAAGAATGGGGGTCAGATTCACCTGTAGATAGGTAATGATTCAATTAATTGTTTTAAAACGAATAATAATTTTTCTATTACATTCCAGAAAAACCAAACTCATTGACAAAATTTTGCTTCTTGTTGTAATTATTTTATGGGTTGTAATTTTAATATTACTCGTTGTATTAAGTATCAACTTTGCTGGTCCACCACCACCAAAACCGCCACATAAATTATCAGTGCTTAAAGGTTCGACTTTTGCTTTCTTTAAAAAAACATTCCAAAATTCTTATTTTTTTTTTTACTAACAGATTGCTGCAAAAAGAAAACAGAAAAAGCTGCAATAGATTGTTTCAAGAAAGTTATGGCCAGTAAGAATAAGTCTGCAACAACTGAAGTAAGAAAGAAATGTTGAGAGAAATAATACGTTTTAAAAAATTAATGTATCTTACAGCCGGCCGTGTTTATGGGACTTACATCTCCCTTTCCTGGTGAAAATGAAACAGAACTAGAAGAAACGGGCAAATCGAGGGGAGATGATGAGAAGGCAGGAGAAAAAACTTCATTAAATACTACGACTATTCCTGTAACGAAGACAAGTAGCAACAAGACAACCACAGTTCAGTCTGTTGGGGAAAAGACGGAAGAAAAGAAACCTGAAGAGGAGAAAAAGAGTGAGGTTGGTGAGAAAAAGGACGAGTCAGAGAAGAAAGATGACGAGTTAGATTATGGAGGTGTCTAAGCAGTATTTATTGGCGTCTAAGCAGTATTTATTGGCGTGTGTTAACTATTTATATAGTTGAATGTAAATTGATAAATTTGAAACTTGCACAATAAATTGAGTCATTTATAAACATAAATTGCCCAATCAAAACTTGAAGTGTCGAACATAAAGACAGACAATAAATTTCTACTTTCCTGCAGTAATTTACAATTAGGTCACAGATCTTTTGAATAAGACTTAAGGTATGCCCGAATCAACTCTTTCTTGATATCTTTTATCTTAAATTCATTCATCTTTTCTTCATTCTTCATCAACCGATTTACCAAAAAGTCAACTTCATCCTTGAAGAAATCTTTGGCATTAGTAGTCGTCATTTTTCTTTCTGAAACTTTTCTTTCGTTTTAGACATCATCTTTAGAATTTGGACTTGATTCTGGGTGACTGTCAACTGGTTTTGATGTCTTTACCAATTTATTTGTTCCAAAAGAAACATTTTAGGAAATTTTGCTGAACATTTTATTGATGTCCATATGGACTTGTTGCATTGTCTTTCGAAGAAATTTCTCATCACCAAAGATTCTTTTCTTCACTTGCTGAGTTTCTTCGAGTCTTTCCTTTATTATGTTCCCATATCTACTGCAATTCCATATCGTGGTCTTGCACCTAGGACTTTCCCGGCGATAAGTGGCCGCTACATTGCCGACAAAGCAGTCGCTAGTTGCCGGTGGTGAACACATGGAGTCTCTTGCCACTTTTTCCCATTCGTTACATGTCCTTAGCTGTTGAATGATTCAATTTAACTATACTTTAGTTTGAAATTCTCACTAACAATTTATAATTAGTTTTAAGGCTAAAAAATTCGGGGAATTAATTGGAGAAATTGTACCCCTGGAAATATGTTGGCCGTTTGAACATGGGAACTTGTTAATATTTTTCTGAAATAAATATATAACTTTAATAAATATGCGTCTTTTTAATTGTGGTTTTAAAAAATACACAAAGCGTTGCATTATTAATACACAAATTGAAAATAAATATTTATGTGAATAAGATTTGAATCAATTTTATAGTAACCTAACTTCACCTACGCACTCTGATGGGTGGCACCATCTGGGGAGAAATTACTATCACAAATGATATAATATTTACAAAATAATTATTTATTATTTTTTTGAATATTAATATGACAATGTGATTTGATGACCTTTTTTTTTTATAGTCTCATAAATATTACCCATTGATTTTAAAATTCCTTACAAATTGCTAAGACAGACTGATACCAAAGCAATAAGGTAGGAGCATGGTTCTGTGCGTATCCAACCAGCGCGTGCTAGTTTCGAATCGAACCATCAACATTCTATTCGGAATTCTAGCTTTAACTTTAACACTCACAGAAAACACATATTAAAATACCAGAGAATCCTCAATCTAGTGGATCCTTCCAGGTAATACTCAAAGCTATTGACTGAACCGGCATATTTTAATTCTGTCATTTCAGGTCAGGACACCCGAAAACTTAAGACACCGGTCGGGTCGACTCACCAGCAGAGGACAAACCGAGTGAGGAGACATTTATTTAATTATTCAAAAGAAAATGTAAGTTATATTTATTAACCAGTGTAAATTATATTTCAAACATTACTCGCGGTTTACAAAATCGATTGGTATAATTCGATGATAATCCTATAAAAAAAGGATAAGTTCTATTAAATATTTTTAATTTTAAACCAAATAAAACCGAGCAACTGATTTGACATAGTAATTTGGTATCAAGCTTTTTATTGATAAGGTTTTAATTGAGAATTCAATTTCTCCTCTTCTCCGGTGCAGGTTGGAATCCGTGGGAAAATTTCATTCATAACAAGTACAAAGTATAAAAATTGAATGTAATCGTGTTGAATGTTTTATATTTTGAGGGTTGACCTCATAAAATTTGCATCCATAACAAGTGCATGTAAATTTGTATTAACTCAATTTTCTAATTTCTAGACTCATAAACTTGAGATGGATAAAATCCGAGGTACCACAGAAAAGTTTTCAAGTCAAGAAGAAAATATTTGCGAACAACTACAATATGAAGAAAAAGTGAGCACAACCATTGAAGAAAACATGTTTATTGAAATCCTGAAACTTTTGTCGGAATCTGCCATCACCAATCAATATCAGCTTATTGACAAATTGGTCTCATCTGATTTATTCCAATCACTTATGTCCAAATTAGTGACAAGTCAACCATACAATTTTCAAATATTTAATTATTTGAATAACATCTTTAACATAGCAATCAATGCAAATCCTAATTCCGTCAATCAAAAATTAGATACATACATAAAGTGGTGTATGAATGAATTAACCAAACAGAAAACTTCAAATGAAGATTATTTGGTCAACCAATTGCAGTTACCATTTATGAACCAACATACTTGTCAGTTAAAGTCTGACTTATGTTACATAGTTGTCCCTAAAAAATACCCAAACTGTCAACATTTTGAATACCTGCCTTGTCATATTGAAATCAACCAACTCAAGTGCAAGATTCTAATACACCGCACCCTCAAATGTGGCCACGAAATTACCTTACAATGCCATAAATTGGTAGAGGGAGAACCCAAATGTCAGTTCATAATCACCCATAAGTTTCAGGACTGTGGTCATTTGATCGGAATTCCATGTTCCACTGACTTGACTGAACTAAAATGTTCAAATAATTGCGATTGCAGATTAAATTGTGGTCACTCATGTCCAGAAAAGTGTCACAAAAATGATGAAAAGAAGCACGAAGTAATAAAGTGCCAGAAACTTTGCCAAAAGGTGATTTGTAAACGAGGTCACAAATGTTCACTCAAGTGTTGGCAAAAATGCAAAGATTGTTATGCTATGGTCAACAAAACACGGTCTTGTGGTCATATAATTAAACATCCTTGTTCCAAAAATATTGTTGTAACTGAAAATTCAGTAAAATTGAAACAAAAGCAATATGTGGCAAAATGCATGGAAAAATGCACTCGCATACTTGACTGTTCACATCCTTGTAAAAAAGTTTGCTCGGACGATTGTGGACAATGTGACCAAACTGTTGACAAGCAACTCGAATGTGGCCACATATTAAAAGCTTCTTGTTCCATACCAATGGACAAGTTGACATGTAATCAGTCATGTAATAGAATATTAGACTGTGGTCACCAATGCCAAAATGATTGTAAAGAGAAGTGTACCGATGAATGTACCGCATCAGTAACTATAAAAAGCTATTGTGGACATGAAGTCGTTGTTTTATGCCACGAGCGAAACAAGCCAGATATTGCTGAGCCAGACAATTGTGCTGAACCCTGTAATGCAACACTCCCTTGTCTACATAAATGCAGTGGAACGTGTGGTCCATGTCGACAAGGCAGATTACACGAGCTGTGTCAAGTTCCATGTAATAAACCTTTGGTGTGTGGCCACTTGTGTAATGCACCATGTCATTCTATTTGTCCACCCTGTTCACAACCTTGCTTGACTAAATGTAAACATAGTAGATGTTGGGCTACATGTTTAAAAGACTGTCATGATTGCCTTGAAAAATGTGAATGGAAATGCGAGCATTTCGAATGTCAAAAATTGTGTCATGAAATGTGTGACAGACCACGTTGTAATGAACCATGCATTAAGATGTTGAAATGCGGTCATCGTTGTGTTGGACTATGTGGAGAAGAATGTCCAAGTCTTTGTCGGTTATGCAATAACCAAGAATTGACTGAATTTATTTTATCTGGGGTAGAAGATGATGAAAATGCCAGATTTATTCAGTTGGTTGACTGTGGTCATTGCGTTGAAGTGAGTGGAATGGACAATTGGATGGATACTCAGACTGAAGAAGTTAAAATGAAGGAATGTCCTAGATGTAAAACAACTATTTGGACCAGTAATAGATACGGTAATGTCATTAGAAAACAATTCAAAGAAGTTGTAACAGTCAAAGATAAAATTTATGGTGACATGGATGAGTTGGAGTTAGAGACCAAAGAATTAGTGGCCAAAATTAAGAAACATCCTGATGTTGAATGCCATTTTAAATGTGAAGTTGAAGATTTGCTAGATGATCTTGATTCATTCACATGCTGTGGTGCTCAATTGAATCTTATTGAGAATAAGTTTAATGTTCTGCTTTCCATTACAAAGTTGAAGACTAAGTTTGACAGATTAATAAAAGGTAAAACCACTGAAGACTATTTTAGCACGCAAGTAAAGTTGCTTGTCGGTAGACTAATGGAGGACGAAGACGTAGTCAATGAGAACACAATAGCCAATATTTACAAGGAATTAACCCGAATTAAGTTTCAAACAATGATTAAAGAAGATATTTGCCACCGCCCTGAATACATTCAAAATTATAAGAGTGCGAAAAAAATCTTGTCAAATAGTTCAAAACTTACTGATAAAGAAGAAAGAGAAGTGCAAAAGTACATACACGAAATATTTCGCCTTGTTCCTAATTATGGATTGGAGATAACTGAAGCTGAAAGAGTAATGATAGTAAAAGCTGTTGGGTTAAAACCAGGACATTGGTACAAGTGTCGTAATGGGCATATCTACCTTATAACTGATTGTGGAGGTGCAGAAGTACGTGGCTTTTGTAATGAATGTGGTGCTCCAATTGGAGGTTAGTGTTTGTTTAAGAGGTTTTATTATTATCAAGAGTATATAGAATAACATGTTATTCTATATACTCTTGTTATTATATGTTGATTCTTATTTTTGTTATTAATAGGGGAGAACCATGTTTTGGATGCCAGTAATGCTCATGCTGGAGAAATGGATGGGTCATCGCACCCTGCTTGGTCTAATGAAACTGGACTGGGTAATTATTTGCAGTTAAATGGTTAACATTAGTTAATTAGAGTTAATTTATAATCATATTTTTTTTTTCATTATTTTTTTTTTGAGTTTTTGATTTTGTAAATCCTGCTTAAATTTTGTTTTTCAATTTTTAAGTTATGCAACGTTTGTAATACCAAACTTTCTATTACAACCTGCTTGGTCTAATCAAACTGGATTGGGCAATTATTTGCAGTTAAATAACTGAAAAAGAAAACATCAGTTAATTAGAGATAATTTGTAATCGTATCTCTTTTTTATAATTTTTTTCTTTGAAATTTCTAGTTTTTGATTTTGTAAATCCTGCTTTAACTTTTGTTTTTCAATTTTTAAGTTATGTAACGTTTGTATCATACCAATATCAATACCCAAACTTTCTATTACACCCTGCTTGGTCTAATCAAACTGGACTGGGTGATTATTTGCAGTTAAATAATTGAAAAAAACAAACATTAGTTAATTAGAGATAATTTGTAATCATATCTCTTTTTTATAATTTTTTTCTTTGAAATTTCTAGTTTTTGATTTTGTAAACCCTGCTTTAACTTTTGTTTTTCAATTTTTAAGTTATGTAACGTTTGTATCATACCAATATCAATACCCAAACTTTCTATTACACCCTGCTTGGTCTAATCAAACTGGACTGGGTGATTATTTGCAGTTAAATAATTGAAAAAAACAAACATTAGTTAATTAGAGATAATTTGTAATCACATCTCATTTTTTAATTTTTTTTTAAAGTTTCTAGTTTTTGATTTTGTAAATCAAAATTTTGTTTTTCAATTTTTAAGTTATGCAACGTTTGTAATACCAAACTTTCTACTACAACCTGCTTGGTCTAATCAAACTGAACTGGGTGATTATTTGCAGTTAAATGGTTAACATTAGTTAATTAGAGTTAATTTATAATTATATTTCTTTTTCATTACTTTTTTTTGAGTTTTTGATTTTGTAAGACTTGCTTTAAATTTTGTTTTTAATTCGCTTTTTAATTATTTCTTCTTGTAACACTTGAATCGTACCAATATGAATAATGATGGTACTGGTTATATGTATTAAAAGAAGTTTTCTTCCTAAATCTTCGCAAATCTAAGTAAATAATTGTTTCAAGTTTTGTTTCAAGTACGGTATTTATTTCAGAAAAATATTAATAAGCTCCCATGTTCAAACGCCTAACATATTTCCAGGGGTACAATTTCTCCAATTAATTCCCCGAATTTTTTTGCCTTAAAGCTAATAATAAATTGTTAGTGAAAATTTCGAATTAAAATTAAAACTATTATTTATAGAAATGGAACACGTATTGAGTCCAGTGACGTCAAGTCTAGTCATCAGACGTTCCATAAAAAGCTATAATCGTCAAGACCACAAACTTGTATTGCATAATGAATCTTAAATGAACTAACAAATATTCAAGATAAACCGAACCCAAAATAATCAACCTCTCTTTATCGTATCAAATCATATTAATTAATCTTTTACCTCAGCCACTAGAGAAGGTAATCGCCATATCTCATAAACCATATCATAAAACTTAACAATCTTTATTGAAGAAAAAAAAAAATTACACCAAAACAAATCATTCACACCAAAAATCCTTTGAATCACAAAAAATTAAAGCTGTCCTTGGTATAAAAAGTTTAATCGAATTCACGTGGACGTGGGTCATAATTGCCTAGTGCTGTGTGCTCGGACCAAGCAGGATGCTTGTTGGGGACCGATTTAGGGGACAAACCTGGCCGCTGTAGGTCGCATGGTCCCGAAAGGACATAACCGGTTCGATTACCATATATTATTCACGTGGATACGGCCGGTTAATCTCAAATCGAGGCCTGTGCAGCGAATCGCGCTGTACCCGGATGTAAACAAAGTGGCAGCCATTATGAATTTGAGACCGACCGATCGTATCCAGTGAATAATATATGGTATTCGAACCGGTTATGTCCTTTTGTGACCATGCGACCTACCTAAATCGGTCCCCAACCCCATTGGTGAATATGTGGAGGTAGTGTGTGTGTGTACATCTGTAAACTAGAAAACTACTGCAAATCGTTTATTTTTATTGAAGAGTCTAACTATATATTACTTCATTTGCATACAAAACAATTTTTTTCTCTACAATCAACAAATTTCATTGTGTCTATTCTAGTATGTAAACTTATTGCTACGCAATTGTCTTGAATTGAGCCTGCACTGGCATTGAACGATTTTGGTATATAATCTACCTCAGTCTCATCTAGTAATTCAAGTCTTCGGTTTAGAACCATACCTTAAGAAAAAAAATTATAAAACTAGTAAACAAAAAAAGAAATGTAAGAAATTTTACCAACTGCAATAGTAGTGCATTGCTTCTTTACATCTTCTTTTTCAATAACAGCAAGAAATTCCTGATGAACTTTTTCATTTGTTACAGGTGCCAAAATACCATTGAATACATTTTTGCAGTATTCAACTCCTTCTTCATAATTTGACGTTTTGTACTGTTTTAATTTGAAACAGTAACCACTACTTTGACCACAATCCTCTGATAAAGAAATTTATCAATTTGTTAAAAGTTTCATTTGAATAGACTTACTTGTTTGACACATTATACAATCATTAGAGAAGTTACACGGAGTCGGACTTATTTTATAATCTAAAGCTTTAGCAGAGTGGCTACACCTTTCCTTTGCAGAATCGTATGACCATTTATTCCAAATAGTTGTAAAATGAGCATGAAAACCATAATGGGAATCCTGAGAAACCCATTCTTTTGTCTGTATTGAACGATAACCTTAAGGATGAACATTTTCATTTATTAAAATAAGTTTTGGGGTTTTAATGCACTTACCTAAAAATACATGATCACAATTTTCCATAAGGGAGTAATTTTTTTTGATTAAATCAAAGATATTTAACTCTTCAAACTCATTTTTAAAGGTGGCTAAATGACTTTCTTCATTTGCACAATGTTTTTCTGCTTCCGTTGCATTTAATAGAGTATTGTACAAGGTTATAACTGAAACATAACACCATTTAATTTTTCTATCAAGAATTTCAATTGGCCAATTCGCACCATCAATTAAGGGCACTTAATTACTCCGAATAGATAAGTAACACCAAGTTTTTGAATGTTATCTTGATGTATTAGAAAAAGTGCTCTTAATTGCTGTTCGGCCAAATCAGTCATACATACCAGACTTATTAAGCTTAGATACTCCCGTTAAAATCACTTGTGGACTAGTGAAGCTTTCAATTTCAGGAGTTTCTGTGTCTGTAAACACTTGAAATCCAAATACTATAATCATTAAAGTGACAAAAATTATTACAATTGTAATAAGGATTGATAAAATCACAGCCATTGCTATACACCAGCGAGAACACTCCCTTTAAATAGAAAATCTTAAGAACCACTTTATTTATTCACATAAATTTCATTACCCATTTTGCTGAGGAGGTGGATCACTTACCCAAAACTCTCGATCAGCTTTGGGTAATTCCTGATAATACCGTCCTGGAAACATTCGTTGGTTAATTGCAAGATCAGAAAGTGATTCAGTAGTTAAGGGGGCATGATGTACAGGATAAGGTGTATGAACATCATTGGGTATCGGTTTTGATTGAATTGAAAATGTCATGTCTGATACAGGTGAGGTTCCTGTTTTTGTTGTTAATCGTGTATCGGAATTTGATGGACCGTTTAATTTTCGAGACTTGTAATAAACGTTTGCATCTTGATTTTTCTTCCATCTTGTAATTACTACTTCACTAGTATGGCGTTTATTTTGCATTTTTCGAGTCCTTATGCATTGTCACCGATGCGGTGAGTTTATGAAATAATGACGTCATATTAAACAATGTTATAAATATACAGCATGGTTAAATTTAAGAAGGCCGTATTTCGGTTTTTGTCTCAAGTTTTGTGACGTTAATTAAGAACTCTTTTCGTTGCCAGTTGGAAGTGCATATTAATAGAGCAGAGAGTTGTGTAATCAACGTTCTGCTCGTTTACCGGCTGCGTGTGCTGTAGAAAACTCATACACATTCTACAAGTCAAATAATAACGCAGTCTACTGAGTAAACAGAACACGTAAACATGTATTCGTCTTTTGGTATTTCAATCACCATAAAAATAAGTGTAAAAGGTAATTATTACATGTTTCGTATTCATTTTTAGATGCGGTTTTAGACGAACATTTAGGAAAGAAATGTCAGATACCGAGTAACGGAAGAATCGCGGAAGAAGATTCATTTCCCGTATTAACTCCACGGGTTGCCCGAGGTGAGAGATAAGAAGAGAAAAATTTAAGCCAGCAATGCAGTGCAGGTATTACGAAATATAACTAAAGAATTCCTTATCAAGTGAACGTTTATGCACTCCATCCTGGCTTTATTTAAACTGAAGTTTTTCGGGGGATTCACCAGCTTATTATCGGCCCTTTATTGCACTTTTTTGCAAACGATGTTGGTAAAGGCGCGCAGACGACAGTTTACTGTGCAATTTCAATTTTCGATGAAGTCAAAAAACTCATTTGTAGTCACAATTGCGCGTCAGTGCAGAGTGGAAACTACGCAAGGTAAATCTGAATTCTTTTTTTAGTTGAAAACCATAATAGCTATTCATTACGATTATTGTATTTTTAAACGAACGGAGTTGCAACCGCTTTAGAAAGGCATATTGAGGATCTCTTTTTTTATTTGAAAAGTTTAGTTTGTACTCCATTTATCGTTATTTTTGTATTCGAGTTATTATATTCATAAGCGCTACATAAGATTTATTTACTCGCCTCGACACGAGATAGTGCATCATAGCGCCATCTTTAAATTGAGTGTGGTTATTTTCAGAACAATACTCACGATTATACATCATAGGAGTAACAGATTTTCGGTTCTAAAAGCCCATCACCAGTGATGAATTTACCAGCGCGTCTGAGAAGACGAAACAATGCCGTTACACTAGTCTAGTCATTTTATTTATAATTTCTAAGTTAACATTTTTTTGAGTGATAACACTCAGCAAGTTAAACAACTATTAATTATGTCTTTTTAATCAATTCATTGAAACGTGAGTTTTGAAATTCCGGACGGTACAACATCACGTTTCTGCTTTTATTTGGATTATAACTTTTGAAAAATTTTCTCACGTTATGAGATTAAAAAGTGATTTATCTTTGACTTTTTTTAAAATGATAAAAATAATGTTTCCCCTTATCTTTTTATCAGTTGATAGTTCCTGGGGAAACCAGTCATTCAGCCATTTTACAACCATTTTGAACATGGCATTGATCAAGTGCGAATGCGGCGACCTTATAAAGCGTGAAAAAATGGAATTTCATAAATCTGTAAATTGTGTCCTGGCGGCTGTAGGAAAGAGGTGTCAGATACCGAATGTCACGGAAGAAGTATGTTCAATTTATTTAACGATTGTAACTTTTAACTTTATAATTTTCTATTTTTAGGGTTACGATTATGAATTCGTTAACGAATTAGAAGCTAAATTTGAATGTCCGATATGTTTGTTATGTCAAAGAGATCCTATGCAAACATCGTGCGGACATCGTTTTTGCCGGTCATGTATACTTACGTGGATAAGGTACATCAGTTTTTTAAACCTAAAGAACAATTGTTAGACTGCACATCAAGTCAATCGTCAAATTTCCTTACATTATTTTTTTGTAAGAAAGGTCGAAATAGTTGTCCTGCAGATAACGAAATTATAACCGAAGACGGTTTGTTTTTAGATAAATTTGCTAAACGAGAAATTTCTGCAATTTTAGTTCGATGTCCTAATAAACCTAATGGTTGCACGGTTGAATTAGAAATTGGAAAAATGGAGGAACATGTGAAGCTTTGTCCTTACACGTTAATTCAATGTCCAAATGATTGTACTTTATCAGTTTTAAGCCGTGATTTAGAAGCTCATTTAACTAATGAATGTTTACGTCGGACAATTACTTGTAAATTATGTTTTATGAACTTTCCATTAAGTGATCAACAAGTAAATTCATTTTTTAATGATAAATTATTTTATATTAACCACGCTTTTTTTATTTCAGAATCATTTTTTAATATGCCCAATGGTAACTGTACCGTGCGATTGTGGCGACCTTATAAAGCGTGAAGAAATGGAATTTCATAAATCTTTTACTTGTCCAAAAGCCCTTGTAAATTGTGAATATTTTCACCTCGGCTGTACAGAAAAGGTATATTTCACTTAGAATCTATGATATTGATACCCAATTTAGGGATACTGGCAACATGCGCACGGTCTCCATCTTCAAATTTTGCAACAAACTAAAGCGGAAGTTATAAACGTATAGGAACCTGGTCGGTTAAGACAAAATATAAATTTCGCATACGGCACGGCACAAGATGGCCAGAGTCGTCCCTAAATAAGGCATCAAACCCATTACGGTTTAGTAACAAAATGCCTTTATCTTGCAGATGAAACAAGAAGAGCTGTCTTTACATCTTAAAACCAATATGGAAAAACATTTAAGAATTGTCTTCTCTGCTTTTAAACAATTTCGAACGTCTGTTCAAGAAGGTGGTCCACCAAACGATAAAACCGCCGACTCGATTTCTTGTTGGTTGAATCAAGCGGGTGATATCAGTCCCGAGATTGAGGAACACTATATGGAAAAGCAGTCATTCGTTCCACCACCTCTTAGTATTGCAACAGGGCTCGAACATTTAAGATTATACGAGGAGAATGTACATTTGGAACAGAAAACTCGTGACTTAGAATGGAAATTAGAAGGGTATAAGACACAGTTGAAAAAGAGTGATAAAAAAATAGCAATTTTGACAAGTGCCTTGGCAGAAGCTCTGTGCTGTAACGGTGTTCAATTTTGGAAAAGTGAAAATTTCACTCAATTACACCATGAAGCTGTACTGGGTCATAATAGAGTTTTACGTAAACCTTCGACTTCACTAGAGGCCACTCCTCGTAAAAGTTCCCCTGATGGTAGAACCTGGAGCTCATTAACTGATATTAACCGCCCGGCATCCACTAGTAATGTCGCCCGATTATTGCAAACCGTTCATCCTCCGGTTGTAGAAGATTTCGTCAATCCTTATCGCCTTACGGATGTTACGAACCAGAAGTTGAATCATTTACGTTGCGAACGTCGAGGTTCAGCCGTTGTTGATCGCATATGGCAAGATCACCACTTTGATGGACCCATAAGAAGTCTTGCGCTGCAGCAGAGATCTTTTTAAAGAGTATGGTCAAGACTCCGAAGATTTAGAAGGAACCTCTTTCGGACCGAGTTTTGTTATAATGTACATCCTTGTAGGTTGATCGCTTTTTATGCATTTTAAAAAAATAGTCCTGTTACAAGCGCAAATTTTTCTTTAGTCTACACTAAAATCCTAGGCGTCCTAGCGCATTTTATTACACCAACTAATTACAATTATGAGTTGCGACCTTCACTGACGTGTCTGTAAAGAGAATACAGTTTATAAATGAAACCGTTTGAATAGTAAACATTTCACATTGCAATTGAGTTCATCGTAGTATCGCTAAAATAGAAAATTTAATAAAACAAAAAACATTTCTTTTCTCATTCTGCCCCTAGTCTTTTTATTACGATATATAAACCGGACAATCAGGTTTCTTATTTTCTAGTCGATAATCAAAGTGTCCAGTTCGACATTTCACTGCTTATTTAAAAGAAAACTTCAAAAGCTGAAAATACATAAATAAACTTGCAAAATGACACCAAAAATTTGAAACAACTGAAGTATAACAGTAAGCAGAAGTATGTAACAAGAGACAACTCCACCTTTTTCAGGTAATATTTCCTGTTTTGTACAATGCACAATAAAATTGTTAAAAAAATGAAATTATACTCACAGGATTTGCATAAAAAGCGATCAAGCTACAAGGATGCACATTTATAACAAAACTTGACTGCAAGCAACATCAGTTGATCATTTCTACAGAAATAAGGCTTATCAGGTAAGTAAATACAAACATGTTACGGTTATTTTGTATTAAGGCAATAACACTTCTTGTAGTTAATCTAACTTGGATTAAGATGCTGTTCTTATACGTCTTCATTGGGTTCCTAATTGTGGATGGAAACAGTAAAGTAATTAATGACTTATACAAAATCTCTGAAAACAAAATCACTGAAGAAGCTGAAGGCTCAATAGGGAAACACGTAGTGGCCATCAATGAGGCTATCGGCAGAGATTTATTTAACCTGCAAAACACGAATATAACTGCAGATGATATTGATGAAGGTGTAAAAATTTTCATTCAACGTTTACTTTATTTGTTGGATGTAGTTACTGAAGAAAGTGGTCAAAGTGAAGATTTAAAGCGTTTCCTATCTGAAAGAATTAAAACAATACTTAAACTATTGCCTGGTTTCAAGGAGTTTTTGCTTAAGCAATGCAATAGTATGCAGAAATTGCTTAATGAGCTTGATGTTTTCATTGTAAATCAAGATAAAGAAATTTCGAAAGATTTGGAGTTTTAATTATGTTCATTATTGCATTATAAAGTAATTGTTTGAATAAATAATTTGATTTGTAGCCATATTTTTCACGACTTGTTAATAATTTGTTCTAATTTTACTAGTTTTCTGTTCTAGACTCCTACAAATGAATTTTCCAGAGCTGCTTAAGTTTGGATTTTCTTGCAGGAGGATTCCGAAAACGATTTTAAATTTTATTAATTTCAATTTCTGTACAATGAAAATTTCTAAGTTTCTCTAATTCGTCTGCTTTGTTATTGTATAAGTATTGAAAAATTGCAACTAAGTTTTATATGGTCATGACGTTGCGCTCACAGTCAGAGAACGTGAGTTTAGTTCTTGAAAATGAGTTTCCTGAATTCATGTGAAAAAATATTATGCTGAAATCATATATCTGTTGAAAATCATATAAAATGATCATTGAAAAATCTATACGAATTACCTGGGCATTTCACGTGAAAGAAAATTACCTCCAACTCCCTTGAGTTTATAAAATCTTATTCTAAATTTTGTCTAGAAAGGTTTTTGCAAGAAAGTTTCATCATAAAACTTTTCCACAACTACAATATTTTCTAACCAATTTTTTTCCTCCTAAATTTTTCAACTTATAAGATAAAGATTTTACATTTTACAATTCACTAATACAAAAATTTGAAAAATAAAAATAAAATATTGAGAAAGCAACCAGAGGGTTGTAACTTATTTCTAGGAAAGAGGACATACTAAACTTTATTCCCTTAAAATTTGATGTTTTTCAAAACTTATAGTTTATAAGATAGTGATTTTTATATTTTGCTAAACTCAACATCAGAACTTCAGATATCTGACACCAGGTTGCAGCACTACGTTTTATTGGGAACATTGGAAATGTCATATACACAGGTCGCCATTTTGGATGCTGAGGTTATTTTTAGCTCGGACAACCAGAGAAGTAATACTACTCTAGATGTTCGTCCATTACGAATGAGGAATAAATTAAATAGTTGAAAGGCAAGAGAGGGACGAGGATTTTAGGAGTTGAGCCACTTCCTATTACTTTTAAGATCTTTATTTACAGGAAGAAAAAAAGAGAAAAGATTAACATATGCCAACTTTGATGATTGATACTTTTAAGAAAATTCAAATTCAAGCAGGTAAGAAAGATTATACTAAAATATTGGTGGAAGTGTATAATATTTCTACAGTTTGACCATAAATTTTCCAAAATTTTCAAGATTTATTTTTCAGATTTAAGGCTAAATTTTTCAGATATGACAATAACGAGGAAAGCAACATGGCCGTCATGGGAATTGCTTCTCCTTCTGGTTCAGATGTAGAACGCTTTCAGTAAATAAGAAGAGAATTAAAAGGGTTGAAACAAAATAAAGGTATTAATGATGCTTTGTGTTATTACAAGTGTGAAAATTTTCACATTGCAGCACCGAATGTAGGCCGCTATCAAATTAAATTATCCTGTAGTGTGGTTTACTAAACGCACACGGAGTGTTGCGGTTATACTAAGCTCTTACGACAACTACCATTGCAGTAAAAACAACTTTGGTACTCGCCAACGGAGTTTTTATTTTAGAGGCATTCATTTTATTACCATTGCAACTAAGAAATGATAAATTAAGGAAAAATTAGGAAAACGTAAGTAAGAAAATTAATTATTTTATTAAATTCAAATGTGATGATAAAGTTTTATTTATTCTTATTGTATAGGATTTTGCTACTGTTTTATTAAATTTTTTA
>JAQGAS010001145.1:0-24800 GCA_034686365.1 Pachymerium ferrugineum | reverse complement strand
ACAACTACAACAACCCCAGAAGCAACAACTACAACAACCCCAGAAGCAACAACTACAACAACCCCAGAAGCAACAACTACAACAACCCCAGAAGCAACAACAACTACAACAACCACAGAAGCAACAACAACTACAACAACCCCAGTAGCAACAACAACTACAACAACCACAGAAGCAACAACAATAACTACTACAACCCCAGTAGCAACAACAACTACAACAACCACAGAAGCAACAACAACTACAACAACTCCAGAAGCAACAATTACAACAACCCCAGAAGAAACAACAATTCCAGAAACAACTACAGCAGCAATCCCAGATACTACTGAAACCCTTCTTTCTACCTCATTAACAACAGAACCAATAACAACAAGTTCTACAACAACGACTACTGCTACTACAAGAGTTACGACGTTATTAACATCAATGAAAACTACTAAAAGAACTACAAGATCTCCCCATACAAGTCCAAGTACAATCAGGATAAGCTAAAAAATCTGCCAAAATTGATATTTCTGACAACAGTTCTGGTATGCTCAAGTAACAATTTCGCCACTTGCAGAATATTTTGGCAGACGTTTTAGCTTGGTGTACTTTTAAGTTTTAGAAACTAACGACCTTTTATTTACAGATTGTCCTAAGCAAGTTGTGTATGTTAGATTGTGCAAGCAGTGTAACGCTACTACGCCTTGTAAATCCGGTCTGAAGCAGTGTTGTCATGTTCGAAATAAAAACTGTTGCCTTCCTTCATTAAAATTAAGTGAGTTTAAATTAAAGCAACATTACCACTAAAAAAATTTTTTGTAGACTTGAACACTTTTCTGTACAGGATTCATTAGTAAATAATTTAATTTTTTGTCTATCGTCTTTTATTCTTATTGCTTGATGAAGTGATGTCAAGTCTCGTTTAAAATGGGACGTATTTTTCAGCTACCTACGAAAGCAGAGGAATTTCTTCAGGATCGATAGGTATAAAGAGATGAGTTATCACAGTTTATATTGCTGAAGTGTTTTTTAATTAAATTGCAATTGATGATTATTTTTTGAATTTAGTAGTGTCGCATAAACCATCTGGACGAAATGCTTTAAAGGTGAAGCACACGGTTGAAACAACTACAAAAACATTACACTGGAAGTATGAGGGATCGCATTTGACTTTATCAGAGGTTAATGTGTAAAGGTATTATAAAAATTTAATCTAAAAATAATTATTTGGGTAATAGAATGATGAGCAGGCGAATGAAATTTTTCCGATTAAGCCAAAAGAGGATATGAATTATTTGGAAGTTCTTTGGAAGAAAGTGGCGACAATTAGAGAGAGTGAACGAAGAAAACGCGAGGTTTTTCATGTGGGAATGTCAACGGTAAGTTTGTTTGTTTTTTTTTGAAGAAAGGTTTTTTTAATGTTTTAAATGTTATACTTGCAGATTATGAAAACATTAATGCGATAATTTATTAATTATGCAAATTTAGAATTCATAAAAAATGGTAATAGAGCACGTGTAGTAAAATAATTTTATTTCTCAAGTGATGAATCATAAGTTAAAAAAAAAAACTGAACTTGTCAGAAAATAAAATCTTTAATCTTTCAAATAATCTCAGTTTTGATAAAGTTTTATCAGGCGTGTCATTTAACACAATCATGTCATTTTTATATAAGTATCTTTGAATTGTGGGAGTTGAGTGCAATTGTGATTTCCGCCTAAATGGACGTTCTAGAACTCGGTAAGAAAATTGATATCTATCGAGTTATTTCACTTTTTATCCTTTTAGTTCATAATAAAATTTACAACCTGAAATTTTTTAACCAATTTTTTTCTACTGCAGTGACGGCGATTTTGTTTCTTATAGTCATCTACCTTCTTCTGAAGGAACCATCAATCCAACTAAAAGTGAAAAAAATATTTAAAGGTAAATTATTTAAAAACCCAAAAACGAGATCTTTATTCCCTCCTCCATTTTGTTTCTAGCCAAAATCGACGAACGTCACATAATCACCACCTTAAACGACCCATATGCGACACCTGAAGAACTCCACCAATCAATCTCATCATTAACAAAACTGTCAGAAACTTTATCAACTCCTCGACCCGACATGATCAAACTAATTCTCAACGTAATGATCCAAAACAACAACAACCCAGACATACAAAACAAATCCCTCAAATGCTTGACTCGTTTAAAGCGAAACCTAGATGAAATCCAACATCACACTCTTCTAGAAAACGTGATGAAAGTCACATTAGCAGCTATGGAGACATTCCCAGGAGACTTGGCAATCCAGAAAAACTGTCTTCCCTTACTGCAAGACACAGAAAACGTTTCCTTTGACAAATGGAATTGCTTGAAACTACTTTTAAACACTTTAAGTATCATCGAAGATGAAAATGAAACTGAAAAAGTGTTAAAAATCTGTGACACAATTTTCTATTCAATTCCAAAAGATGAATTAGACACTTATGCAGACACTTCCGACAATTGGAAAGAGACATGGAATGACGTCATTGCTGACAAAGAATTGACCAACATGCGACAAACTCTTGGTGTTTTATGGAATGTTTGCGCACTGCCATCAAGAAATGATGAGAATATTTTCTATGATTTTCAGTTATTTACCGAAATGTTGGAGGAATTTAGCGATGACCATGTGACACTCGAAGGTGTTTTGGGAATTCTTCATAACATTAGTTGTAAGAAAATGTTAAGTGGGTGTTTCATGGAGGAAAATTTAATCGTGTTGTTATTGAAATGTTTAAATTCGAGTGAATTTCGGTTGAGTTTTTCAGCGTCTAAAATAATAGTTAAATTAATTTATTTCGTTGGTAATTGCTGGCCTGATGATTGCCGCCGCGATGACGTCATAATGCAGTTAAAGATGAGAATAAGTAATTGGCAGGTTGATGATATTGGTGTGTTGCAAAATTCTAAATCCGATTTCAATTCTGTTTTGAAAGAATCGGGTGTTATAAGAGTGTTAGTTTTGTACAGTGAATGGTTTGAGAGTAATTTACACAAACCTATGCAAATTTAAATTTTCATATTTTTTTTTTTTTCAGGGAAAAAATTAGTTCAAGCAGATATAACATTTTATTATTCATTTAAAAAATAAAAATTAACAACTTTGAAACGTGCATTTTTATTAAATCAACTCGTGAGTGTTGATATTTAAATTAAAGCACGTAGAATGTTTTAATTCGGAAGTAGAAATTCGTCCACAGAGGGCTTCGCACTTTCTGCAATGGCGCTCTTCTTGTCGGAAGAAGTGCTCACCACGAACCATTCATTATTGGGTTTAGAGCAGTACATTGCATTTACAGTAACGTTACTTTTCATCAGCCCATCTAGAAAAAGAGTATTTTAGTTTAAGAAAATATAAAATGGCAATTTTAGTTTAACGTACTCATAACTTGAATAATATCCGGTGTTTTAGTTTTACTGTAAATTAAGAGTCTATGACTCAACGGAACTGGACTCTCAAACACGGAGTTGTTAATGGAATGTAGGACGGCAAGACGTTGTCGGATGAAGCCAACGAGGGATTGAGTACAATCGACTTCGTTAACTCCCATTATGATTCCTTCATCAAAACCGTAATGAGAAGGAGCAGTTGAAGTAACGTCAACGTTAATCTTGAAAAATTAATAGAATGTAAGTACATTTTATTTTATTATATATTTATATCTATACTTTGATATTATTCTCGTGTGCAAGCAAAGTAGAGTTGATTATAGTGCATTTCTCCTTCAAAATGTAACCCATAATTCCCGCAAGGGCTGAAACACGAACTAATTCAGCTAAGTAATCTAAACTAGGGTTTCCTGCAATTGAAAAATAATATATTGGAGTTGTGTACATTTTTTTTTATTTGGAAATTAGAGCCTTGGATAAAACGGCGAACGGGAAAACCGGCGGGATCATCTAAAACCTGATATCTTCTTGTGCGGCCGCGGCCAAACAACGAAAATGCAGCTTTACCTTACCTAAGGTTAGGCTGCATTTTCGTTGTTCGGTCGCAAGTGGATATCAGGTTTTGGATGAACCCGCCGACGCCGTTTTATCCAGTGGCGGAAAATAGTAAATTTTACCATATACGGTAATGTTAACGGTGAACTCATTTGTACGATCCTTGGAAATCAAAGCAGCCAATAATTGGCCCAAACCTTTGGACAATTCGACCCACGGTTGACTTTCAATGGACATGGCTTTGTTAACTGGAGCGTTCACCTTCAAATGAAATTTAGGTAAATGAAGAAAATTTTATTTTTTTAATAATATCTTTCATACCACTCCTGTCAATCCCTTGTGTTGAACAAACTCGACAATTTGCAAAGCCATTTGCCTCGAAACTTCCAACTGAGCTTCGTTTGTATTAGCTCCCAAATGCGGGGTACAAATTACTTTCGGGTGTTGAATTAAAGCCAGATTTGTTGGCGGTTCCTGTAATTTCAAAAATTCATTGAAAGTGTCAAGAGCTTTTAATGAAATTTTACTTGGGCAAAAACATCCAGAGCAGCTCCCGCGCATTTATTGGCCTGAAGAGCTCTGAGCAAAGCGTGTTCATCAATTATTCCACCTCTCGCTACATTTATGATTCGTACACCCTGACGACATTTCTCAAACACATCGTCGTTTACCAAATCTGAAATTTATAATATTTTTAAAAACAAAATGATATTGATAAGTTTTGCTAATTTACGCTTCGTTTCTGCATCTAATGGCACGTGTAGTGTAATGAAATCAGCCATTGGCCAAAGTTCGTTTAAGGTCATTAACTGAACGCCAATTTTCTTTGCAGCATCTCCTGTCACTATGGGATCATAACCGATTGTCTGTAAAGAATGGAAGAGTTAAACTGAAAAATCAGAATTTTAATTTCAAATTTGGTTCAAATATTTGATCAATTTGATGGAAACTTAAAATGTTGCAATTCACGAATTTTATTTTCGTACAGGAAATGCAGTTTTATTTATGTTTAGTCATAAAATTATCACAATATTGGGCAACTCACATACTCGCATACTCGCATACTCACATACTCGCATACTTACATAATCACATACTTACATACTCATAAAATTATCACAATATTGGGCATGGGCAACTAACATACTCGCATACTCACATACTCCCATACTCCCATACTCCCATACTCGCATACTCGCATACTTACATACTCGCATACTCGCATACTCACATACTCGCATACTTACATAATCACATACTTACATACTCATAAAATTATCACAATATTGGGCATGGGCAACTAACATACTCGCATACTCACATACTCCCATACTCCCATACTCCCATACTCGCATACTCGCATACTTACATACTCGCATACTTACATACTCGCATACTCGCATACTCACATACTCGCATACTCGCATACTTACATAATCACATACTTACATACTCATAAAATTATCACAATATTGGGCAACTAACATACTCGCATACTCGCATACTTACATACTCACATACTCACATACTCACATACTCTCTTATTTTACATTTTACATCAAATTTGATCAAAATATTGGTTAATTCAATGCCCAAAATGTAAAATTGGTTGATTAAATTTCTCAATTTAAGCCAACATTTTGAACAAATCAAACCAATTAACCTCATTTAAGACATAATTACTAATGATCAAATTTAATCACTCGATAAAGTATTTTACCTTCATTCCAAAAGCTTGCATCCGAGCTGCCACTTCTCTTCCAACACGACCCAAACCAACAATAGCCAAAGTTTTTCCTTGAAGTTCAGTCCCCATAAATGCACTACGTTCCCATTTGGATGCTTTCAGTGATGAACAAGCTTGAGGTATATCTCTACATTTTTAGAAAAAAAAACAAAAAATTTTTTTTACTTTTTTATTTTTAACCAAACAAACAAAAAAATTTTTTTTTCTATACCTCGCCAAAGCCATCAGCATTGCACACGTATGCTCAGCTGCACTGATGGTATTGCCACCAGGCACACTAAAAACAAAACAAAAAAAAATTAATCACACAATTATACCACTGTTAAAAAAAAAAAAAAAAAAATATCCTTTCTCATACTTCATAACATAAACACCCTTTCGAGTAGCAGAGTCCAAATCGACATTATCAACACCAGTTCCCGCACGTCCAATTATAATCAACTTGGACGCGACATTTATCACATCTTTCGTCACTTTGGTACCTGAACGGACTATAAGAATTTCATAGTTCTGTGAAAATAAAAGAGTCGAAAAATTATTTTTCCACACTCCCCTCACGTGACCCACGAGGGCCAGTGTCTAGAAGGTCAGTTTGAGTGATAATGACCTCAAGGACACAGTAAGGAATTTAAAAAATTTAAAAGTTTTAAGGAGTTAGAAATAGTTAATTTCGGGGTGATACTTACCGGAATCTCTTTCAGAATTTCTTCAAGGGCTAATTTCGGTTTATAAACCACCTCAATATCATTTTGCTTCAAAATGTCCATACAAACATTGGAAATTGGGTCCGTTATTAGTGCACTTATACGTTTGTTTGAGTTGTTCATGATTCGTAACGGTTGGAAAAAAAGGCCTTAAAATTCCGTGGTTCTTTCACCCTCTGCTTGCAACAAAATGCTGATGTGTGTACTGCGCATGCGCATCGCTACAGTGAAATTCTATTCTTTTATTTAGGCATTCTGTTTCCTTTTTGATAACACTCTAACCATGGTCTAACTAAAAAGAGAAAAAATTTTATTTTGACAGACGAAATTTAATCAATAAAAACCAACCGCAATGCGGAATTTTTTCACCTTTAAAATTATCATTAAAAAAATCTGAAATTTCATATCCATTATTTTTTGAAGTTCTAAAAATGAGTCATAAAAATTAATTTCAAATTCTGACACTTGGGGTCTTTGTTTCTATAGTAATTAAAAGTAAATAAAGTTTAAAACTAGAAAAAAATCCATGGGGCCTTTTAGCCCCGAAGGGGCCAAAAATTTTTATTAAGAAAAATGTAATATCTTAATAGAAACAAAAAAATCCAATCTTTAAAAAAAGTGACGGAGTTTTAATCTATTTGGACCTTCCCCATAAAAATCGTTAGAGTTAAATAGTTGTGCAAGAAAAAAAGAAAAAAAATAGTTAATTTTTCTTAAGGCTTATTTTCCACAAGAAAAAATTCTTTGAAGCCATGTCAATCGCAGTCAGACGATCCCCAAAAGTTCTTGTCGTATTTGATTTTGATAGTACTTTGGTAGAAACAAGTAAAGAAAGTTACGTATTGAATGTTGTAACTGAAAATGTGACTGCAAATGAGAACAATATTTATCCGTCAAAAACAATGTGGGACACGCCACAAGTCTTTAAAGCTGTCCAAGCGAGAGGGATGGGAAGAACTGATTTGATGAGATGTCTTGAAGACATTAATTATGTTACCGGAATGCAGGATCTTTTGGTTGAGTTAGCGAGACAGGGACATGAAGTTATTATTGTTTCGGATTGTAATTCTGTGTTTATTGGACATACGTTGAAAAAAGCAGGTAATTTGAAATGTACTAATAGTTCAGTTAACCCCGTTCGCGCGGCCGATCCCCGGTCTCCCGGCTCCGTCTCTCGGGCGCAGCGCACTGCATCGCGGGGCCGAGCGCGAAGCCCGTCCCGCAGGGGAACGGCGTGAAACTCCACGCCGAGCCGATCGCCCTCTCCGCCGGGAGCGTCCCTGGCCGAGGCCCGTCGGATGTCTTTAACCGCAACAATTTTTTTTTTTTTTTTTTTTTTTTTTTTTTTTTTTTTTTTTTTTTTTTTTTATGAACTTTTTTTATGAACTCGACAAATATGTTACCGAAATCTCCATTCCCAGGAATATAAAAAAAAATTTCAATTTCAGGTTTGCAAGACTGTGTTAAAGACATCTACACAAATCCATCCTGGTTCGATAGCAAAGGTCGTTTACGATTATCCGAATTCCACAGACAAGACTGGTGCGAACTTTGCCCTCGAAATCTATGCAAGGGTCACGTTCTGCAAAACTACATCAGAAAACGTGCCTCTGAAGGTGTAGAATTCTCTTTCGTAGCCTATGTGGGCGATGGTCAAAATGATTTCTGTCCGTGTCTCTGCCTCGAAGCTACTGATCTGGTTCTTCCACGTCGAGGTTTCGACTTGTTCCGGACTATTCAGTACGAGAATGGCCGCACCTCAAAATCCAATCGCCAATATTATGTCAAGAGCAAAGTTGTACCTTGGGACAATGGTTTCGGTGTCAAACGTGCAATTTTTGAAGAACTTAAGCGTTACAAATAATTTCTCTTCAATTATTATTTAGCATCATTATTTTTATTTTTATTTTTGATGTTGAAATTTTTAATTATCAAATTTCTTGATTCATATATGTCCTCATTTTGAGAAATACACGTATTTTACAAACTCTCAATTACTTTTATTTTTTTTTTCTTCTTTCTAAATTCAAAAATTACAAAAATTTCCTATTTTATGAAAAGAAGGAAAAATATTTTTTTATTTATAAACATCTATAAAAAATTCAAATAATTTTGTTCCATTTGTTGAAGGCAAATTTTTTTTAAAAACACAAAAAATCTTCAAAAATTCAAATATTTTTTCTTCTTAAAAAAGTTTTCATTATAAATTATATAGACAAACATTATACATTAATTCCTTTCAAAATTGCTAATATCTTTTAATACACAAAATAATTTTCACTTCAGAAAAAAACAAAAAACTACAACATTGAAAATATCGTATCCCGTATCTGAAATCCATCATTCCACGGTACAACTCTCGCTTTCATCTCGTACATGGGCCGAGACTCAATTGCAATCTGCTTGTGGCACGGATAACCCAACCGTGGGAACGCAATATCCGAGCTCTTCAACCTCAACATCGGACAATAATCATTCATCCCATCCCCAACGTAAGCCACAAATTTATATTTAATCTTATCATTGACACGACTCTTAATGTACTCATCCAAAACGAAACCTTTACACAAATTGATCGCGCTTAACTCGCACCAATTTTGTTCGTGATAGAATTTAATTTTCAAACACCCTCTACTGTCAAATTCAGCCGGATTCGTGTAAACGGCACGAAAACAATGTTCCATTCCTTTAGCACCGAGATAAGAGCTTATAAAAACGGAATTACAATCCGAAACGATGATCGAATCATGTCCCAGATCATTCAATTCTTTTAATAATTCCGGCATTCCTTTAGTCCAAGGAATATTACCCAAACATTCAAATAAATCGGCCGGTTTAACACCAGACGAGCACAGAAAATCGAACACTTTTTGCATGTATTCGATCCACTGTAATTTTCCCTGATATTTTTCCAATTCTTTACCACCGTGAGGGAGTAAACGTAACACGTGTGTGTCGCTGTTTGCATCTATTAGAGTTTTATCAAAGTCAAAAGCGACGAGAATTTTATCTTCCGTTACCTTCAATAGAAAATGAGAATTAAAAGTTTGTTTATGGTTCGATCGTGTGTTACCTTTGGTTTTAATTGCGGGAGGATATCGCTGTTCATTATGTTGGTTGATAGTAATGGTTTCGGCTTCTTTAACGGTAACGGGCCGCGGATTTCGTGTCGGTGTCTGATCGAATGGTCTATCAACTGCTTCACTCTAAGCCTAAATGGAAACATTTTTGTCTTCTGATGATTTTTGGTTATTTTTTTTTTCATATATGTAGGATTATACGTTGAGGTTATGTGTTAAGGATTTTTTTTTTTTTTTTTAGAATTACATTTACGCGGTTTTAGAGTCATTTTTTTGTTTGCAGTTCGCGGCCAGTCTTCCGTCGTGTTGTATATTGGGTTCAATATGTTTGGATGCTTGTCTGCTTGTCATAGTTACTTGGGTGAGTATTGCCAGTAGATGGCGCTCTAGTGTGGGGCTCAATGCTTGTTGCTTGTTAGATGAATGGTTAGAAAAATTCGTTCATAAAATTATGTTTTTAAACATGAAAAGACCCAAAGAAATATTTCTTTGCACCCAAAGAAAATTATTTCTTTGGGTGCAAATAAATATTTTTTTTATAGAAAAAGAATTTTTTTAGAGTTTTTAATAATTCTAGCTGGGTAACGTTTGGTTGAATAATAAGAATTTAAATTGTGTGATTACATTTTTATTCATCAAAGTCATTAATCAAATATAACGTAAAAATTAATGCATTTTCTTGCCGATCAATTACAAAAATAAAATAAAAAACAAATTGTAATTAAATCTCATTTTGGTCTTCGGGGAAACACAGTCGCACGTCCTCTGCCTTCTCCACGTCCGCGACCACGAGCAGCAGCTAAAAAAATACAAAATTTGTATTAGTAACTGTAAAAACCACAATAAAACATTAAAAACTCTTACCCTGTGCACGTAAAATGGCCGACTTTCCTCTACCGGCAGTTCCCGTCGCTCCCTTCGTGCCCGTTTTCTTAAACATGGGCGCGTTTTTCAACATGTCAGGTAAAATTAGAAAACGGATTTTACTGCCTCGAATGTAAACATTTTCTAACTGTGCAACTCTGCCGTCCCGGTAGGTGACTGTGATATTTGACATCTGACAATTCATATTATCTTCAGCTTCGACTAATTTGCCTCGATAAACTTCTCCCGTATTCGTCTCGCATGTTACGATATGTCCCTCGGCTTCGTGCAACACTTTTATCGGCACACCAATCGACATGTTTCCCACAAATTCTAAAACGATTTAAAAAATTCAGTAATAATGAACGAAGCAAACAACGTGCAGAAACGAACCGGAATTTACGTCACAATTACGAATTTTTAGTAGCGCCACCAATCAGCAGCGTCTAGAAGTTACTTATCGATTAAACTAACATCGATATTTTATTTTGTTATGTTAAGTGCGGTGAATATCGATTATTTCTAATGAAATGTCGGCATTTTGGAAAATCGATATTTTTAAAGTTCCGGAGCGATAAAAATTAATAAACGAATTTAGGTTTCTTCAAAACTAAATCACAGAGTTAAAGAAAAACGTGTAAGAATCAAATTAAAAACACGTTTAAATTAATAAAGCACTAAAATACAAATGGCGAGAAATAAAAAGAGAAGTTATCTTGACGAATTACAAATACAAGGACGAAGACCACAAGGTAATCGAAAAAAATCATCGAATTTAAATTTGTGTACAAATTTATTTATTTTTACAGTTGTTGTATTACCCGATATACAACACGTACAACAGTCGTTCGATTGGGACTGCGGAATTGCCTGCGTTTTAATGACGATGGAGTGAATAAATTTAAAAATTTTAAAAACGGTAAAATTTCATTTCCATTTATTTTAGTGAAAAACAGAGAAGTCGATTTTATAGCATTCAAGAGGCTATTTATAAAGAAGAAGGATTCGGAACAAGGTTTAACAATTTTATAATGAAATATATACATCAGTTACAAAGAAATTTCATTTTTATTAAAGTGTTTGGACAATTGACTTGGCTTATTTACTCAGAAGATTCAATGTTGACCATATTTACTACACAATTACCGTTGGTGTCAATCCCGATTATAAGGAAGAGGTAATAAATAAATCCTATATAAAAAATCTTTTAAGTTTTATATAAAATAAAAATTGAATCGTTCCAGCATTTTTACAGAGGGAACTTCAGAACAAATGAATTTCGAGTGAACGAAAAGTTCAAGTCTGCGATTTTACATGACATCGTCGTAATTAAAAAGTAATTTACATGAAACGTGACAATAAACAAATTAAAATTAAATTTTTATTTTATAAAGGTCACTCGTGTTAAATGAGATCCTCCAACACATTGCAACTGGTAATCCTGCTATTGTATTAGTCAACGCTAATTTATTGTTCTGTGATACGTGTGTAGGTGAACTCAAGTTGATTCAAAACTTTAAAAAAAAAAAATCAAATTTTAAAAAATTACAGAAAAACTTCTGGATTCATTATTTTTCAAGATTTTTTCCATTCATCGGCCACTTTATAATTATTTGTGGCTACGATGAAAAGAATTTGAAAATAATGTACAGGAATCCGAGCAAGAAAGATAGTAAAAAAAAAAAAAAAAATTTATTAGAAACTCATTTTCCAAATTTACAACTATTTCTATTATTTATAGAAATATGTTTCACCTCCTACGAAAATTTCGAGAGGGCAAGACGGTGTCAAGGAACAGATGAAGATATAATATTTATTTTCCGACCGTGACATTTTTAATTTTTATAGCGAAAAGTTATTCATTCCAAGTTGTTAAATATTCTCTATTTTTATATGTTTTACATGATTAATCAGTGTCATGTATAAAAAAACACTGATGGAAAATGAAAAAAAAAATCGTTTTCAATTTTGAAAAAATCTTAATACAGAGTTCAGTTTTATTCACGTCAGTGACGTCACAAACAACAATCACGTGACTTATTGTTTATTGAAATTTTAATTCATTACATTCGACATTTGGGACTGGCGGTTCAGTCTAAATTTCAAGAATAATTAAATGAAAAAATTTTAAGTTATTTTTAAGTAGTTTAGGGGTTCTTTGAGAGGTATTAAGGTAATGAAATTAAAACTCGTAAAAAATTCTATATTTTATAATTATAATTTCGTAGGTAATGGATCGTCCTAGACAATTCGGGTGTCCTGTTGGTAGAAAATACTCTGCTAGATTATCGAACTATAAGAACCGACCTTACAATAAAGTTATTATAGGTAAGAACGTATTAAAAGATAGAATGATTTAATTTATTTACATACGCATTATTTTTTAGGTGATCCGTTTCCTTACCCAGCACAAAATGTGGAAAGTGTAAGTGAGTAAAGAAATTTGTTGGTAGTTAGTTTTGTTATTATACGAGTGTTAATATGTAGAGCACAGTGCAAATCCGCGAAATGGCAGAAGCAAGAATAAAATTAATCGCAAGAAGGATCAACGTATTAAAAAATTGTTACGTAGTATATTTGGTGAAATTAAAACGTGTTTCTTTTAATAGCGTGTCACTGGCAGTACGTACGAGATGTTCGTAAGAAAAATTCTTGTGGATCCAGTTACGATCAAGAATCAGTTGGTCGAACGTATACAGGTGGTGAAAATGTTGACTTAAGTGAGTAATAGAATGGAATTAACAGTTTAATGTAGTAGAGTCTACTAAAACTGACAACGTCGATAAAGACGATTTGCATAATGATGAGTGGATGGACTATCAGGATAAATTATGTGAGTTTATTTGGTGGTGTAATTTTTGTGTTAATTTTTGTGTTTAGCTCAGAGATACTACGAATTGTGTGACTTGATCAAACGCGTTCTGCTTACTGAAAGTGTTTCAAAGTTGGAGTTTGTCATGCAGAAATTGAATGATAGCATTACGACGAAATATAACTGGAAATCTAATGATTCGGAACGATTGGAATCAGGTGTAGTAGGAATTGGAGTTGAGATATGATTTATTTATTCTCTGAGATTTTGTTATAAAAATCAACCAGAAGTGACAGTGAAACTTTAATTTGCAGAATTCATAATCAAACTTTTAATTCCTATTTCTCTCACTAGGCAGCAGTGTCAAATCTTCGCCGAACACATTCAAAATGCAGCACCCCCCGATTATCAAACTCGTTCCACCCCCAGCTCCAACAAAACATCAACAGCATCTGCCACTCAACACCAACAACTTTCCCCGCTATCAAGCTACTCAACCGCCGCAATTCAACCGGCGTCAACGGTCTCGTCCACCGCATCACCAACCACCACTTAACAAAACTTGCTGTCCTCTCTTCACTGAACCCCCAACTCAACGACGTCACAACCAATACAATAACAACAATAACAACAACAACAACAACAACAACAACAACAACAACAACAACAACCACAACAACAACTGCAACAACAACCGGTCCCGTCAACAACAACAGAATAAACAACGAGTACCGACATTCGTCAGTGGCCCTCCCCATCACCAGAAACGATACAAAAACGATTTAAACAAACCTCCCAAACAATCGTCATTCAAATACTCCCCACCAACCCGGGACAAACCACGGGACAAACCACGGGACAAACCACGGGACAAACCACAACCCAAATACAAATACCAACGCCGGCAAAGTATTTGCACTCAGACGGAAACACGGGATAACGCGCCCGCTACCGTCGACATTTCCCTCGCTATGAATAACCCGCAATACACAGATTTACCAGTCGTTCTCAAACCGAATCGACTACAATACCCGATACCGATAAACCCATCTCCGGCAATCCCGATTAGTTGTACCGATTCCCGGCCGGTGTCATTGCCCGGATCAAGCTACAGAGAATTATCGTTTCGGCCGCCCGTAATGAAGAGTCGCGCGGAAGATAACGTGACTGTATCGTCAGTCGAGGCGAATAAAATCGGGGGAATGAATCAAGATATTTTTAACAATTCGGGGAAATCTGAACCCGGTCCTGCGCAGTTCAACTTTGAGTTAAATTCACTTTTTAATGACAAATCGCCTAGAACATGTGGTAGAGGTAAACTACTCGAACCGAGTGTGGACGAGAGCGATAAAATTTCGACCAAGTCGTACGTGATGAATTACGATAAATCAAAGAAGTTGAATACGCCCAAGCGGATTTGGCAGTCGGTTAATGGTACACCATTAGTTAAACGGTTGAGTGATACCACAGCGGCCGATGAGCCAACTAAAGGTCCGACTGATGATGAAGACAAACCCCGTAGTTTAACCCCGTTAAGTCCCGTGCCGGCTTCCGTACAGTTGCAAATGGTGGCGCGGAGTCCGCGCACTCCGACGCCGGAGAAAATTCGCAAGCAAATCCGGGAGAAAATATTGGATTTGGGACGCGGCCCGCCCGTCGGGGAAGAGCGGGTTGTGTTTGGAAAATCACCGGGGGAGAAGCAGACGCCACCGCCTCCGCCGAGAACGAAGAAAATGAAAGGGACAGCGATGGAGAAGTTGTTGGCGGTACCGTTACGGAGGAAAATTTCGGGAAATGACATGGTGGTTGGGATGGCTGCGAAAATTGGAGATGGTTTTAAGTTGCCGGTTGTGATGAGGAAGATTAATGGGAAAATGGTTGCAGTTAGGCCGCCCACGAAAGTGCCACGGCCGAGTGTGTTGGAGAAGTTGACTGCTGTTGCTCAGGGGCAAGGGGTGGTGAGTTTTCTTGAGAAAGGGAAGGTGTGCAGTTTGAAAGGAGGTTGGATTTTTATAGTTGAGTTGTTTTATGTTTCGTTTTAATTTTTTTTTTTTGTGTGTTGTAGACAATAGTAAGGAGTTCAAATGCAAAATTCCACGTTATATTGACAATCAGTCTCCAGTACGATAAGGGATCCGTCAATTCTTTTACACTTTTAAATTTTGACTTGCACGTGTTATTAGTTAAAATGTGTGAAAATATTTAATAAATTTTATTTCTACTGAACTGTTGTTGTTGTTACTGTGTGCGAATTTGCTATAGTTAAAGTTACTTTTTTTTAATGTACAGATTTATTATTAAGTTACAAAATTTTACCCTAAACTCGGTGCTGTGAATGCACGTCTCAACTTCGCCCACAATCCAGTGCAACCGGAAACCATCCAGCCGCCATTTTGACTCCAATATCAATGCAACGTGTTTTGGACGAGATGTCAGTATTTTAAAACACAAGTAATTCAAAAACACGTAAATATTTTTCTACAAAAATGTTGCTTCCATTTGTGGGCAACTCTTTTAAAAATTCCATAACTAACAACCTAATTCAAGGCTACAAATCCCTTCTACCGCCAACAACTAACATTTTGTAAATCCTTTCTGCGTGGCGGAGGACTGTAACCCTCAGCAGTCATGCATTTATAAAAATTTTTCTCAACCTAAAAACTCATAAATCTCATCCAAAAAAAAGACACTGAATGGATACCACAAGCCAAATTCCCGACCCACAGCCGGCAATATCAAAAAGTAATCCAAATTTCATTGGTTTTATGATTTACGATGCAGAAGACGTGAAAAATATGTTTAGAGATTTAACAGTTGTAAATCCCAGTTGTCAAACAAGTGCGGAAGAATCAACATCAAACGCTTTAATGACAGGAGAAAGAATGAAAGGTTTTTTTTAAAATTTTAAAATAAAAATTTCAAATTTAATAAAATATATTTCTATAGGTTTAGAAGAAGTTATAAAAGATTTAAAAGTATCATCAGCCATGACTTGTTATTCATGCAAAACGGAATTTCCAAATCAAACGGAGCAACGAGCACATTTTAAAACCGAATGGCATCGACACAATTTAAAAGAGAAATTAAAAGGAGTCGCTCCCATAAGTCTAGAAGAATTTGATGCAATAGAAAGTCAGGAAACCGTGCAAGAAGAGGTTGAAAAAAGTCCAAAGAAAAAATGTAGGAGGCCAAAACCGTCGGGAATTCCTGGTCATTTAAGCGGCAAAATTTCCCCGTGTCCTTCGAGTTCCAGCTCGACTGATTCTGAGGACGATTTAAGTAGTGATATGGAAGAAGATGTTGATAACAAGAAGAACCCGAAAGTATTTTTTAAAAATGGTGCGGGGAAGATTTTGGCTATTTATCGATGTATTTTACATGGAAAACAGGTTAAGATATCTATTAAGGCTTAAATATTTTATAATTATAATTTTTGTTTTTATTAATAGAATTATCCATCTCACGACGGTGAATTAATTCGTTCTGTCTGTTCGTTAAATGAGAGACTAAATTGGGCGATTATTTTAATCGGCGGTGGACATTTTGCTGCATCTATTTTCAACGGGTGGGTTTTTATATAAAAATTTATGTTTTTCGTTTCATTAAATTTGAAAAATATATTTTTTTTTAGAAAAGACGTTGTGATTCATAAAACATTCCATCGTTATACAGTCCGCGGTAAACAAGGCTCGGGTCAAAGTTCTCGTGATGGCCGCCAGTCGGGACATGCGCCACGCTCAGGTGGCGCAAGTTTACGTCGCCAGAATGAAGCGACGTTAGTTCAAGATGTTCAATCGTTAATGGAAATATGGGATGAACACTTGAAACGTTGTCACGCTGTATTTTTCCGCGCTCCTGGTTCTAATAAAACGATTTTATTCGGCGGGAAAGCTCCGCCGTTTAAGAAAAGTGATGATCGGTTACGACCTATTCCGTTCCCGACTTGTAGAGCAACGTTTCAAGAAGTTCAGAGAATACATCGAGTATTAAGCACGATAAATTGTTACGGTAATTACGTTTTTCTTTAAATTATTCTTGGTTAATGTTGGCTTTTTAGATACAATTGAAGCAGCTGTAAGTTCCAGTTACAAAGTCCCACCGCTGCACAGTTGTCGCAGTTCACCCGTTCATAAACCGAAGAAAAGCAAAGACAAAGGGACTCAGATTACGTTAGCGCAAAAGATGAGACAAGGTTCTAAATTTCCACAGTTATTTACAGAATAATTTTCATTTTATGATTTTTTTTTTTTAGCGGAACCGCCATCCGATACTTTTCCTGGAGCGACAGATAGCGACGAGGAAATTAAGTTATTGGGTTTTACCGAAACATACGATACCAATGAATTGAAAATGTTCGATTCAAGTGAAACTAGAGGAAAGAGGAAAAATAAAAAACGCAGTAAAGAGAGTTAATGGTTATTTGATGATGTGTTTTAGCAATGATCAGTATTTAATTTTAATTGGCTTATGTATCATCAATAAATGAGGTTAATCTTTTGATTTGGACTTTGGTGCGATTGATAATGTATGTGTAAACAAAATGGGGCGGTTATTTGGTTGTGACCGGTCACTATGACTCATTACGCTTGAAATTCTTCAAGAAATTCTTCCGGTTTGTGTTGTGCGATAAAATAATTAAATGTAAGTTTTTTAATAATTTCCACTCTTTACTACGTAATTCATATTTGGTAAGTGTTAACTCATAAAAATCACTTGCTCATAAACTTAACGCACTCGTTTCACAGCATAAGCCAGCAAACAAATTTCCATTATTAGATACAATGGATAACGTTGATGTGAAGGTTATAAATGAGTGAGTAACAACACAATTCAAAACTTACGATGAAATCAAAATATATTTTTCTGCAGAAGTGATGAAGATGAAGTATTTGAACAACAAATTGAAGATAACGTCCAAAAGTACGTAAATTATTTACCCAGTTTAAAGGTTATTCTACTATAAATAAACTTTTGTTTAAAAACTTTTCTAGACACGAAACAGACGCCAATGGAAGTTTAGGATTTTTTAATCCATTTTCCAATAAAAAAACCATTCAATTACCAACTGCAAAATACGCAACAGAATATAAGATGGATCACCCAAGCCGGGGGATAGCATTGATATTTAATCACAAGGATTTTAATTCTCGTTTCAATCTAAAAGAGAGGAATGGAACGGATATTGATCGAGATCACTTTAAACAGGCATTAATGTCAATCGGATTCGAAGAGAAAAATATAAAAGTGTTCGATGATAGAACTCATAAACAGATTAATGATGAACTAAAAGATGGTGCGTATTTTCTAATGTATTATATATGTTTATAATTGAGTTTGGTTTTTTTTTTAGCTGCTTCAATGGACCATACAAATAATGATTGCATAGTTGTAGCCATTTTCACTTATGGAGATTTAAATCGCCTCTACGCTAATGATGGGAAATTTAATCCAGAGGAATTGTGGGAGCCATTTACGGCTGACAAATGTTCCTCCCTTGCTGGGAAACCCAAGTTGTTTTTTATTCAAGTAATAACACTATATTTTTAAATACATAGATTTTAATTGAATATTTATTAATTGATTTTAGGCATGTCCGGAAGATCACAAGAAATTACTACGCGGTTCCATAGATAAGGCAGATAGTAGAGAGCCGGTATACAAAATACCAATCTTTGCTGATTTTTTGATGCATTATTCAACAGTTCCAGGTATAGTATTTCACGGATAGTTGTTTTTTTATTGTTTTCGAATTGGTTGAATAGCACTGAAGGAAATGTTGGTTTTTGTAGGCGTTTATTCGTGGAATAACACCACCGACGGTTCGTGGTTCATCCAAGCACTGGGCCAAGTCTTATTCCACTATACCAAGAAATACGACTTACTCACCCTGCTCACACTCGTCAATCAAATGGTAGCTGTTAAATTCGACGAATCTAGTGTGCCCGGCAATTCACACACGATCAAGAAGAAACAAATTCCTTGTTACGCTTCCATGTTGACACGTAAAGTATATTTTGGCCCGAGAAATAGCCCTCAAAGTCAGTAGTAAACGCTGACGGATCTATAATAACCGTTTTTTATTTTTATAAGTTAATATGAAATTCTTTTAGTAATCGATTTGCACAATTGAAAATGTTTTCAACGAAATCGTGGAATAAAAGTTATGACAAACTAACATTTTTATTACGTAATAATTTTTACGATCAGAAGCAATAGTAATGTTCCTCATGACTTGTCTTAGAATTCTACAAGCAAGGATGACTAAGTAAGTTTACTTAATCATCCTTGGTAGAAGTGCCTATCTCTAGAGATTGGTAAGTCTACTTCTCTACTCATGCGTGTCCTTCTCTACTTCAAGTCATGTGGAAACCTAGCTTAATGTAATGCAGGCAAGATCTGTAAATAAGCGTTATTTATTTTTATAAATTTTTAAATAAATGAAATAATTTCTAATAATCGATTTGCAAAATCGAAATTTTGTAATGTCTTTAACGAAATCGTGGAATAAAAGTTATGACAAACTAACATTTTTATTACGTAATACTATTAGTAATAGTTACGTTACGGTCGATCAGAAACAATAGTAATATTCATTGCAATATGAGAAATTATGACGTCAGAAAAGTGTTGGTCGTGACCGGTCACTTGACTCATTACACTTGAAATTTGTGCGGTCTAATTTTACCTGTCGTGCGATAACGTACGATTAAACGTAAGTTTTTAATAATTTTTCAACTCGTGTAATAACTTAACAATAATCTATTACCTAATTCATATTTGTTTGCCCTTATTAACTCTTCAAACTACATAATTTGCTCGTAAATGTAACACCTGTCATTTGTTTCACCCGTACACGATTTAGTATACACCAAATGTTTAAACTCATTTGATTTATTATATAATTATCGATTACATTCCACGTTTACAGATACAATGTCTCAAAATATGGATGCGATTGACGCTAGGCCTATCAATCCGTGAGTTACGATACAAAAACAATCAAAAACTAAAAGTATAAACAATTGAAAAATATTTTCTTACAGAAATGAAATAGAAACTGTTGCACAACAAATTGAAGATAATGTCCACATGTATGTAAATAATATATAACTTAAATATTTTGTTTCTACATTTTTTTTAAAACCTTTGTAGACACGATTTACCCCCACCGTCGAATGCCGAACACGAACCAGACGCCAAAGGAAGTTCAGGTTTAGGATTTTTCAATCCATTTTCAAATAAAAAATATATTCAATTACCAACCGAACGATACGCAACAGAATATAATATGGGTCACCCAAGCCGGGGAATAGCCTTTATATTTAATCAGAAAAATTTTAATCCACGTTTCAATCTAAAAAAGAGAAATGGAACGGATAATGACCGAGATAACTTCAAACAGGCCTTAATGTCAATCGGATTCGAAGAGAAAAACATAAAAGTGTTCGATGATAGAACTCATAAACAGATTAATGATGAACTAAAAGACGGTGCGTGTTTTCTAATGTATTATATACGTTTCTAAATGAGTTTGGTTTTTTTTTTAGCTGCTTTAATGGACCATACTAATAATGACTGTATAGTTGTAGCCGTTTTCACTCATGGGGATTTAAATTGTCTCTACGCTACTGATAGAAAATTTAATCCAGAGGAATTATGGGAGCCATTTACGGCTGATAAGTGTTCATCGCTTGCGGGGAAACCCAAATTGTTTTTTATACAAGTAAGAGGATACAAATTATTTTTATTGTACGGTGTACTAATATTTTAGTAATTGATTTTAGGCTTGCCAAGGTGATCGATTAGATAACGGGCTATCTTTTATAGATCAAACTGACGGCAGAGAGCAGATATATAAAATACCTATTTTTGCTGATTTTCTCATGTATTATTCAACAGTTCCAGGTAAAAAGTTTTTGTTATTATAAATAGTTTTATTAAGATTATAACTACAAAGAAAGGTGATGTCAAATTAAATTGGCTCGTAGCACGAAAATGAAACCAAATGCTGCATGTTCAGATTGCCGAATAGAAAGAACTCTGTACTGTGAGACATTTGGCTTATAAGGCGTGCACTTGCCAATACTAGAAAGGAAATGCTAAATATGATCAGATATAAATGGAATCAATATGGAGTAAAAAGTCCACTTATCAAAATTATTCCAATATAAAGTAGGGCAATACATGTTACAATGCGTATAAAAAACAGACTCTTGCCGATAAACATGTCAATATGGTATAATAAATCATAGAACAATTTTGCTTGGAACTTGGTGGCTGAGTGCTCAGGCATCTGGTCACTGGCTCAGACATGAACTTAGAAATTTTATCTTTCCTATCATTCTAATTTTCCCCCCTGATCACTCTTGAAGGCGATAACTGTTGGTGGCAGGGCCCCTTCATGGGCTTTATCATAACTATTTGATATCATTTGCTATTGAGAGTAATGCCTCGTGCAAATAGTGGAACAGGCAACATCCGATATTGAAATTCTCGTTCTGTTACTAATATCGGCCAGAACTTGAATGTAATATTCCCTAATATATTATTCAAACCATGTGTGGTTTTTGTAGGTTTTTATTCATGGCGTAACACCTCTGACGGTTCGTGGTTCATTCAAGCATTATGCCAAGTCTTAATCCACTATGGCAAGAAATACGACCTACTTACTCTGCTCACACTCGTCAATCAAATGGTAGCAATGAATTTCGAATCCAACGTACCTGACAATCCACAGATGGATAAGAAGAAACAGATTCCATGTTTTTCTTCCATGCTTACACGAAAAGTGTATTTTGCTCCACGAAATGGCCCGCAATAATTACACCATTTACAAAACGCTGGTATGGTAGAAATGATCTACGCCTAGCGTTATTTATTTTTATAACTTAATTTGAAATAATTTTGTAATCGATTTACATAATCGAAATTTTGTAATTTCTTAATTGTGAGTTTAAAATTTTATAATCTTGAAATAAAAAGTAATTACTACAATCCAACACATTTTTATTATACAAATTCTCATACATTTAAAAATAAATAGTTATTTCTCAAAATACATAAAATCCTAAAAAGAAAAAGTCGTCAATACAAATAGGAAAATATAGTATTACACCTACAATCAGAAAACAAGCTCCCAACAAAATTGCCTTTAAGGTAATTTCCAAATCTTTTGGAAAAGTTACACTAAAAGTGTCAGCGTCCGTGTACATTTGCTGCAGATAGCCAGGGTAATGCCTCTCAATTGTACCAATATAACCTCCATCCATATTAACAATCTTAAAAAAAAAAAGTAACGAAGAGTTACTGCAAAATTGACTGCAAAAAGACATTTGTTTTCTGCATATTCCCTACTTGTCCTTACATCAAAACTGGCATTGTAACCGCACAGTGCAAATTGGGGTTTATTAATTTTAAAAATTGAATTCTTATTCCTATCTTCTATAAAGAAATTGGAATAAAAACAACCCCATTGCTCCGCAACATAACCAAATAACATTCCTGCAGCAGGAGAGGAAACTTCCATCACCTTAAGAAAGAATATTATCATCTTTGTAGTAATTATACAAACACAAAAATTATAAGTACATTATTAGAACATATAGCATAAGGTCTGTAAAGGTGAATAATCTCAATATTAAAACTGTCAAAAATCCTGATATGAAAAGTCCTGGATCCATGACCACCAAACATTAATGCACCTATATCTGTGTCTGGAAGAGTAAAATTCATTTTATATATTTTATATATTTTCAGTATTCAAATGTAACCTTCAGCTGCATAATACACTTCTTGTCCGAAAGAATTTCGAATTCTGTATTTGTTTGGGGTTTCATACCGATTTCCACTCCAGGCTGTAATGAAAATATTTTATATGGAGTTTTATTATTATTATTGTTTTTCACCTTCTATCATTTCAACTTCTTGGTGAACATACAATATCTCAATTGCTGATAAATACTGTAATCCAGGAGCGCAATTTTTAACACCTTTTGGTATAGGCATCCATTCTATTTCTGTAAACAATTCTTAGTGAGATGAAATCTTATTTGATGATTTGATAAATATTTTATTTACTATTACGCTGTTGCTGCTTTTGCTGTTGCTGCTGTTGTTGTGGTTGTTGCTGATATCGTGACATTTCTCCGAAAGAGTATAACATACGGGTAGAATTAATGTTAATGGATTTGTTCTACGTGCTACATTATTAAACTACGTGGTTAGTCGTTGTTATACGATCAAAATTCATATCCACAAGATCACCTAGTGACAAGCAAACGTACGAAAAGTAATTTCCGGTTAGATGGTTAGGCCTAGGACCTACTCTGAGTGGGTCCAGATGTCAAAAGACAGGTTAATATCACGAAATTACATCGAATTTTAGGTAATTACGCGAAGTACGATTTTTTATTTTCATATTTCATCACGTGGTGGCCGCTCATCTTTAGTAAAAATATTCAATTTTTTAATTTCAGCGTTCAATGCTTGCCAGGAAGGGAAGAACAGCCTCAGAAAAATAGTAGGGTTTATTAATTTTATCTTTAAGAATATTTGTTTATGCCCCAAACGTCGACCCGATTCGATATTTTGTATTCTAAAATTCTTGGTTTGAAATTACTCTCATTGAAACCCGCAATATTGTGGGCTCAAAACTAGAAAAGTAATAATTAAATTTGCACATGCTATTTATTTATTTTTTATTTTGATTATTATCACTTTGCGTAATTTTATTGCGCATTGATGATTTCATTTTTCGGGAAAAAAATTCTCCAAATCAGAAAAAAAAATTTCTAAAGTTTAACTACTTCCAAGAAGTTTGCCATGTGCGCACATTTCTCTGATTTAAGTTTTATATTGAAAAACTGCAATTAATCTTTTCAGAATTAATTTTGCACCGGTATAAATATTGTTCAATTTGTTTGTTTTATCATTAAACCATAATTAATTCATTTTATCCTGATTAATAATTTTATTACGTCATAAAAATACAAAAATTTTATCATCAAAATAAATCATTCTGGAGGCTTTTGGTCTACGTGAACCTTCGCGGGTATTTAATTTCGTAACAAGTGATAACCTTTCTAAGAAAAATATCCTGAACTGTCTTAGGCAATTTTTATAACTCATAATTTTACAATTTAATCCCAAATCGATAAGATAGCTACCCAAAAGCGGACGATGACCCGACAAAAATCCCATTTATATTTCGCATCCCAACTTGAATTTTCCATAATTTACTCTAAAAATGTCCAAGAACGTTGTAGTGATCAGCGGAGTCTCGGGACGTTTCCCTGAGTCGGATAATGTTTGGCAGTTTCGTGATCACCTTCATAATGGGGATGACATGGTCACCGAAGATGACAGAAGATGGCCAAGAGGTAAAGTCATATTTCAGATTTAATTCTATTAACCCTTTGGCTAGTAGGTGAATGTTTTAAACGGCTGTTTTTTGTAGGAATGTGGGGACTTCCGAAACGAGCTGGAAAGTTGCGCGATTTGACCAAATTTGATGCAACATTTTTTGGAGTTCATGCAAAACAAGCGAACTCGATGGATCCACAAATGAGGATTTTGCTTGAAGTGACTTACGAATCCATTTTAGATGCAGGTTTGAGCTGTTTTTATTA